>SNQJ01S0124329.1:44863-56830 GCA_010110895.2 Picea sitchensis | reverse complement strand
GTAGAATACCCAACAACAGTGGCTTTGAGATTTGTTTTGTCAAGATAGATTGTGAGTAGCTATCAGATCCATGGTCTCAGAATCCTTGGAGCAAGAAGTGTGTGGGGAACGAAGGACAGTTGGAAGGGACTTTATGACATCAAGGCCATGGTTGTAATCTCTCTTTCACATTCAATATGATACAGTAATATGATTCTTTCCTATAAATATTGTTGTGTTTTATTGTATGATTCCTTGATCACATACATAGGTTTATATTGAGTTTATGCTATTTCTATCACTTTGGCTAGTTGCATTCTTTTGCAGGATCATCATTGTATGAGCATTGGAATGGAGCTAGGATGGCAAGAGGAAGCAACATTTAAATGGTATGTCACCCACCCCTTTTTGGTTAGTAAATTCAATATCTAAAACTTAAGGAAAGCATCATGTTCTGGTGTGTTTTTTTCTAGATCTAGGTGGATCTAGGGATATCAGTTAGTGTCCGCACCTACCGATTTGTCCAATAACACCATGTTGTGGCATGGGAACAATGTAAATGTATGACTGTTTGAATTTCCAGTAACTGAATGTGGGGGATGAAGCCTTGAAATACTCGTCGTGATATCACTAGAGGAAAGAATGGGAAAACTATAGAGAGGGTTCATTATGTCAAATCACTCCAAATTTTCCTTTTGATGATGATAATAAACCTACTCTGATTCCCAAGGATAGGAATTAGTTAATGAATAAAGGACCGGTGTTTGAACCATCAACCACCCCATGAATGGAAGCATGGTCTAGCTGAAGAATTTCAACCCAAAGTACCACAGGGTCCTGCAGACCCAGGTTGACCCGAGTTTCCTTCCGACATAAGGAAAAGGATAGGAAGGAGAACCTTCCCAAGGAGGGGTGTGTGTGCAAGGAATGAAGAGAATACAGAGAAGAGATGAGAACACGTGGAGCTCTCCAGTGGAGAATGATCAGAAGGACACGAGATTGATGCTGAGGGAGGATATGATAAACCTCAATGAGGTCATGACAGATAAATAGATCTCTTATAATTTCATAGAACAAGACCTGAGCAACAACTGTGACAGAGAAAGGATCTCTGATAATTGGCATAAATTCCCTAGTGATATCATGGCTTAGCACGGGGGTGGCTAGAGCACTAAGAATGAATGCCTTTGAGCCTATGGTTGGGTGGAAAGGTGAACACCCATAGTCAGTTAGTTGGATGAAACATGTAATAGATAATTATTCTCATATCCTGTGTAATTGAACTGTAACTGTAAATTAAATTTTGATATCCTATGAATGTTTCATGGATGTGCATGTTTTCTTGATGATTAGACTGTGTCCCTTTATATTTTCTTGATTTTTTATTTAACAAAGTAAGAAACTATATGGTTTGTACACACAAATGCTCGAGCCATGTGGTGGCTCAAGTTTAAGCAAATGAACTGTGAGTTCGTCGACCTTGGGCACAGTTTTCCGTATGCATGTCAACACTCCCAGCTATTTTGAGTCTCCTGGGAAAAATTAGTCTATTAAGCTCAGGAGAAAGAGTGAAAATCACGCGCCAGGGCCTAATTCTTTCAAAATTGATGAAGCTTAGGAAGGATAGCAAGATTTAAGTCTTGAAATGGAAGATCCTTTCGTTTGGAAGACGAGTGGACAAGATCTATTCAGGACGATCCAAGGTCTTTCACGACCGTTGGATTTGGAGAAGCAGTGAATGCGTTAACTCCTTGACTCCTTCAGTCTTCATGAGTTCGATGGATTTTGGTATTCTTCATAAGGGAGATGGATCCTCCGAAGTCCTGAGGACCAAAATCTAGGTCGTAGATCTAAGGATGTCTGGGAACTATCCCAACCATTGGATCTACAATGTAGTCAGCCCAACGTTGACCGCCTCGGGAGGACAGGGGTGTTGTAATGTCAAAACCCTCAAAGTTAGAAGTCGTGAAGTAATGTGGATCATGGATGTATGGATCCTTTGAGACCCCTCTCAGTATTTTGATCGAGGGAATTGAGTGTCACGTCAAGAGCATGTGGGGATCCACAGGTAGAGTGATGGCCTTGCCATGTGTGGAGGACATGTGGTAGGAGACTTCGGGGTTTGGAGTCTTGACACTCTGGAGGAATTTGGACGAGATTATTCAAGGTGTTAAGACTCCCAAAGTCACCAACGATAAAGTAAATCTTAGTCTTCGATATACAGGGGACACGTGGCACTAGATCCTTTAGTTCGGAGACTTGGCACTCTGGGGGATTTGAGGTGTGGTGTGTCTATAAGGTATGAAGCTCGAAGTGATGAGATTCTTCGATATGAAGATGCTTCAATATGTTTCCTAACCATCGGATCTAGGTTGTGGTCAGTCTAGCACTGACCAACTTCGGTAGTCACGAGGAGTTTACACCGCAAAACTATCAACAATGAATTCATGAAGTAATGAGAGCCATGGATCTGTGGTCCATGTGGCCAAAACCTAACCATTAGATATAGGTTATGGTCACTCTGGCACTGACCAACTATGGGAGTCACAAGGAGTTTTCACCACAAAAATTTCAAAGACCGAAATATCGAAGTTATGGGAGTCGTAGATCTATGGATCTACATGGTCGGATCTCGACCGTGAGATCTGAGGGACATTAGAAGGTTTTCAGTCTAGTGTGACATGGCAAGTCGATGTCACTAGGGTTACGTGGAACCATGATTGATGAGTCATGATTCACCTCAATTTGTGCTTTTTGTAGACCCTATATTCCTATTAGAACGTGACACATGTCACCCTCTTATGAGACCTTGTGTCACCTCTGGCCCTCACTGTGTGTCATCCCCTGGTACATGTCCATATGACCATATGAATGGTGAATTACGAGACTTTGGGACTTTTCTACATTTTGGGTGTAGTATCGTGGAAAGTTTGGAAGGCCGAAGCCACGTGGCAAGCTCACAGGAGCTTAGGGAATAGGAGATTCATAAGAGTTGGGGTGTAGTATTTTGGAAAGGTTTGAAGGTAGAAGCCACATGGAAGGATTACGAGATATTGGGGGATAGGAGCTCTGGAAGAGATGGGATGTAGTATCGTAGAAAAGGCCTGAAGGCAGAAGACACATGGTAGTCTCACAAGATTTTGGAAGATAGGAATTATGAGAGACTGGGGTCATTAGGTCGTACACTCCCAAAAGCATCGATCTTATCCCTTAAGCATGTGTGTTAATGTGAAGGGAGATATATCGTCGGATTATTTGTAGATGGATTTATGTCATAGATTTAGGAGCGTTGGAAGCTTTGGGCATCTCAGAGAACTCTGAATGATACGTATGAGTCGGATCCAGGTAGATTTTGTGTGGTCCTTGACCGATAAGTGCCCAAAGAACTGTGGAAGGGCATTCCTTCCAATCCTCAGCTCTGTTTTGAGTGGGAGGATAGTGGTTGGAATTCCTTGAATGAGTATAAGGTGATGGAGATCCCAAAAAGAAGATGTGACATGGTTTAGGGAAAACAAAATTATGATTCCCCATCCCTAGAAAGGGTACTTAGGGGTCGGGTGTGTTACAAATTGGTATCAGAGAATGGAAACAACACTTGGCCTTCTTGGGTTCATGAACGAGTCATATAAAAATATTATTAGATGAATTTAATGGGTAACACCCTATTTTACTCATTCCTAAGAGGCTTAGTAAACCTCTACTAAAGAGAGGAATGAAACCTTCTACTATTGATAAATGTTTTGGAAATCTGCATTGTATGTTGCTAATGTTTCCAAATAAAGAATCAAACTTCACCAGGGATGATTTTAAGGATGGAAATTTATTTTAAAATGTAGAAACCTTGGCGAATCTTACTAATCTTTCATATGCCAACTATAAATGATTGGCGATATTTTTGTAAAAATATTCAAATTTCTAAGGATTTTATATAGTTTTTATAAAATTTTGGTGATTTTTATGGTAAAATAATTTTATCCTATAGAATTTGGGTCAATCCTTTTTAAAATAGCGAATATCGTTTTTGGAAAAACCATGGAAAATTAGCCCATGAGAGAAATTTGTCCCCTAAAATCATCCCTGAACTTCACTGCGCAAATTTTACATGTTTTTGTATCGAAATAGGATTGGGTTACTCATGACTCTGTGTTTTGCCTATTTTTCCTTTACCCAAATCCCTTTTTGCACATGGAGATTATGAATTTTATGATTTTATTTAGATCTTTTTGGTGTTATCAGGTTTCATCCATCAATTTTCCATGGGTCAACATAAGGTATGAGTAATCCTTATTTGTGATGATTTTATGATGGTTTATTTTCAATTGAGTGAGTAGAATCTATTAATATTTCTCTTTTTCTTGAAACGGGTTGAAAACATGATCTAACCCTCGATCTAGCCCTCGATCCATCCCTCGATCTGACCCTCGGAGCGCAGTGTAGTTGTGGGTTGGCATATCGACGAGCTCTTCTTGGTGAATCTGACACATGGGTTGTGTACTTGCTTGAGCTCTCCAGCTATGGAACTCATCACATTTAAATTCGAGTAGTTGTGTTGGCCTCTATTTTGAGCACACAAGGCTATTGAGAATATGATGCATGTTGTCATTTTTTAATACATTTATGTCGTAGGAGAGTATCAACCCTTTCAGTGGTCGACCTCTCAACTATGTTTACAGACTCTATAAGTACTGGGAGTCTCTCGAGATGAACACACATGCTTTTTATATATACAACCATTATCTTGAATTGCTCTGTAAAAACTCAATTCTGATGTTAATACGAATGATATGCTAAGCTTGTGACTGCATCTTACGTTGGAGTAGTGCCACGACTGTCTGGGGGGCCCACTAGTGGTCTAGGTATCTTAATTTGTTGTACATTTATATCTTTTTGTGTTTAACTCTCTTGTGTGCAAGTTACTTGTTGAAATTGTATTTATCTTCATATATTTCTTACAGGTTACTTGTGATTGTTTATATATAATTGTCCATACTCTGATATCTAACTTCTTTTATGCAAGTCGTTTTTTATTAATGGATATATGTTAATATCCATCTAACTATGCAATCATAGATTTCTTTCCCTGTTTTATAAACTGTAGATTATTTCACAGATTAGTTATTTAGGAAGTGTCTTTAACAACTACATCTACTTTATTAAGTTGCGAATTTCGATTACTTCCTGTAGATTTACATAAATTGTTAACTTTATTTCTAGCATTAGAGTGATAGGATAGGAGTTGTTTTCAGATCTCGTTGCACAAGGTTTATAAAATGTATTAATTCCAAGGATATGCATTAACATCTTCATAATGGAAAAGCTCTCCATAGATTGTCTTATTCATACTCTACATTTCTCTGTAGAACTTATCATCGAATTGATTCCACTTGAATTATCAGTAGTAATTATATTCCATCATGACATAATTCTCCACTGTATACATAACCATTACATTTGAATATCGTTACAACACTCTTTGATTTCAGTTAGACAAATTAGTGTAAGGATAGGGTTTATTTCCTGTAAGATAAAAGTAATTGTGAGTTTTTGAAGATATGCTTTAAGAATAGAGTTCACTTTGAAGAATTGATTTTGAAGGATTTCTTACTATTCAAGGATTTCTTGCTCATTCAAAGATTTCCTTCTTAGACTAATTTTTCATAGTTATAGATTGTTTTTGAAGAGTTATTCACTTAGATTAATAAGCTCATTGTTTGTAGTTAAAGATTTCTCTGTACATATAAAATAAAGTATATTGTTCAAATGGATTTTATCTTGTTTAGAGTCTCTTAAATCATCTTTTAAAATAGATCTATAGATTGAAATAGAGTGTTGATCCTCAAGGTAAACCATTCTCTTGGCTATTCAATCTTTCTGTTAGTTTTCCTTTCATCCTTGAATCATACTGTGTCACAAATCTAAGTCTACTTACCCTGGTCAATAGTTTAATTGAGGAAAATTAGGACATATAGTTTAGCCATCATTTTTTGGCGTCATTGTCGAGGAGATGTACAAAGGTAGAAAAGAATTAGGAAGTATATTATTTATGAACATTAGTACTAGTTTGGTGGTGAGGGAACTTTAAGACGAGAGGTAAGAACCTTCGCATCTATTATAGTAGGTTCCCACAAACCCAATGGTATTTTTTTTTTTGTATTTCTTTCATGAAAAAACCTAGGGACCCAAAGGGTAGATATATCAAAACCAATCCAAAAGTTCTGAGCAAAGTTCATTCTTACTTTTTGGAGTAAGGAACACTCCAACTATGAACTTTGCAGAACAATACTGGAAAATTCAAGTAGGGGATAACTCAACCCAAAAAGATAAAAACGTTTCAGAAGAGACAAAAAATGGGGAAAACATAGAGCAGAAAATTGATACATCAACAATAGTAGGACAGGAGGTAAAACCACTTGACCTTTCATTATAACCATCCATCACGACCTTTTCCTTTTTACCACCATCAGGGGATTCTAACTTTGTAGATATCATTGACCCTGAACAAGTGAATTCCCTCTTTGGAGGTTTTGTAGATATAGTTGTGTCCCAAGTTGAAACAACAGTTTCAAGAGGCTCAAGCAAAGTCCCTGACAACCAAATAGTGGATAATTCTTCTTATCAAAGGAATATCTTTCCTGAAAAAGAACCTTGGGACACCGCATTATCTTCAATAATAAAAACACTAATTTATTCCTTTTTGGGGAATCAGATCAGTATGGATGATCAGGAGGATCACAATCACGTGAGACATGATGAGGGAGAAGAATTAGGAAACCATACATAAGCCACTTTTGGGTTTCCAATTTTGGATACCACACAAAATATTAACATGGAGAACATTCCACTCTATTCACTACCCACCTTTTATGGTAAGAGTAGTGAGCACCCAGATACCTTCATGTTTGATTTTGACATATTGTGCAAAATTTATAACTACTTGAAAGATGCTCAAAAATTAAAATTATTTTCTGGCACTCTTAAGGATTCTGCACTCAAATGGTTCATGGGATTAGGAGAGTCTAGTATCAGATCTTGGGAAGATATGAAGACCATATTCCTTAAGAAATACCAAGACTATTGCAAATCTAAATATTCTCATAATGATATTTTTAAAATTCAACAATTAGAAGCCGAGAGTCTCGAAGATTACATGTAATGGTTTGCCTATACTTCACAAAAGTAGAAATATCATGACCTTCCAAACGATGCAATCATAACTCTTTTTCTTAAAGTAATTTTGGAAGAATATTTGGAAACACTCAACCTAATGGAATCAGGAGACATCTCCCATAAACCATTCACTGAGATCTATAAGATGTGTAGAAACTACTCGAGAAGTAGGGATAAAACTGGAAAAGGTGTATGGGATCCCTATAGTAGAAACTCAAAAGGAGTTAGTTCTGGTGGGATTACAAGGATAGAAATAGGAAACCTCTTGGAGAACTTTAAAACTGATATTTTAAGTACAATAGGTTCCCAATTAGACACTTTAAATATTAATAAGAAATGGGAGGAAGAGAATTCAACAATGTGCATATTTTGTCCAAGGTGAAGGAGAAGGCATTCCTCAAGGGAATGCCCATTAGACAACATTTTAGTTTGTGGATTATGTACTGAAGATCATCCAACTGAAAAATGCCCATCAATGACTAGGTTATTAGTTGGTATCAGAGCGAGGGAATGCCCATCAATTTCCCCCATGTCTCGTAAGAAGAACTATATTCTTGTTTGCAGAGATTATGTCACTAAGTGGGTAGAGGAAAAAGCCTTGTTTAGGGCTACTGAAAAATCTATTGTTGAGTTTATTTATGAATATATTTTTACCCGCTTCGGTGTTCCTCGTGAGATTGTCATGGACCAGGGTACACAATTTACTTCTAAGCTAATGATGGAATTAACAAAAAAATATGGGATAAAGCATCGTAAGTCCTCTCCATACCACCCACAAGATAATGGCCAAGTGGAATCAACAAACAAAGTATTGGAAACTATCCTAACCAAAATTTTCCAACTACACCATAGAGATTGGGCTGATAGAATTCCATAGGCTTTGTGGGCATACCGTACCACATGGAGAAACACCATTGGACATACCCCATACGAACTAGTTTATGGAAAATAAGTACTCTTACCTATTGAATTTCAAGTAAGAAACTTTCGTATTGCTCCACAATTGGGATTAGATTTAGACGACACACAAAAACAATGGGTCCTACAATTGAATGAATTGGATGAAATTAGACAGGACGCTATCCAAAGGACAATCTTAGTTCAAAAACAGAGAAGCAAATGGCATGATAAATTCATTAAAAAGAAATAATTTCAACCTGGATATTGGGCTCTATTGTTTGATTCAAGATTTAAAACTTTTAAAGGAAAAATTACCACTCGATGGTTGGGTCCTTATGAAGTGGTTACTTTGTTTTATAATGGGGCTATTAAGATAAAAACAATTGATGATGGACACGTCTCTTTTGTAGTGAATGGACATAGACTTAAACTTTACCACGGGACAATTTCTAAAGAAGACTTTATACAAGTCATGTCAGTCGACAAGGCATTGGCCTTGGTGGATGGGGAAGTTTCTTCTCCTTCCCCCTGTTCTTGAAACATTTTGATTTTTTATTGTACATATGTAAATATTTTAGAGCGTGGTTTTTTACAAACAGTTTTAGAAACCTTTTTTGCAGGTATTCATCTAACAACAAGTGGACAACCCCAAGGAGATAGAAAGGGAAGTATTTTACTTCAAAAGAAGATGTTGATATACTTAAAATCTTTTGTCTTCTTAAGCACCAATTGAATAATGAATATTTTTATCATGATTAGAAACTGTTTGCTTTAAATTATCCATTTTTAGTTTTTACAAGATTTGTATCTTCCTTTCTCTCAAGGCATCTTTCATGGTTGTTTCTCATAACCTCCACCACTAGAAGACATAAGGAAGTGACATTTTTTCTTATCAACCTAGAGATTGCTAGTACAATCCCTCGAGAACCCTGAGTAGGTGAGTAAAGTATATTTATGAAAGAGTATCAAGAAGGTATGACTAGCAGTTAACTGGTGAGGCCCTCTCTGGAAAATTCATTTCCCTTTAAAAAAAAATATCACCCTTTGTATTTCCTTGCATAAAAAACTCCTAACTTGGGAAGTGGGTCGCAAAAGAGGTTGGGTGGGTCCTAGCTAGTGTATTTTTTGTAGGTGTCATGAAGAAACATCTTCTCACATTTTCATTGAATGTGTGTATGCATCTCAGGTTTATAGGATTGTTCAGGAAGAGCTAAATCCATCTTAATCATGGTCCAAAATTGGTTTATAAGATTGTCTAAAAGATTGACTAGGAAATAATGCAATCAAGAAGTTTGCAGGAATGCCAATCTTTCTGGTTTCCAGCATCTAATGGGCTCGAAACTCTAGCATTTTTAAAGATAAAAATATTCCTCCTGAATTTATAGCTAGGATGATTTTGAACCTTTCAAAAGAATTTATGACTGAAGTAAAGATCAAGGATCTTGGACCATGTTAGATTTGGATTTTGGAATCCATTGGCACTTCTTTGATGTATCCTGGCAAGGACACCCCAATGTATGCAAGATTGGGGTTGTGCTCTATCTTCAGCATAATTACTTCATCCATGTTCATTATGCCCCAGGAAGGGGAACTAATAACAAGGAATAATTTGTAGGTCTTTGTACCCTGTTGGAGGTGGCCTCAAAAAAAGGATTCTTGAAGCTTCAAATAATGGTAGGTTCAAACTTGGTAATTGATTGCAAATAAGTCATATGTGATGGATGTTCAGTTGTATCCTTTATTGCGAGACATTTCTAACACTATTCTCTCATTCAAATGGCTCTCATTTAGTCACATCTACATAGAACTAAATGAAAATTTTGACTCGCTATCCAAGGAATATTTGTACATACCAATGGGGGCATTTGGTTACTATGAGTTCCTCGATAATGAGGAAACATAATCTATGGAGTTTTGCCTCTAGTTATTGCAATGGTATTTCCTTTTGTTTAAAGCACATATAGGTAGTATTTTATATCTATGTAATTTTTTTTGGACTGAACTATAGTGAATATGTATTGGTTGCTTAAGAAATACTTTGCATGTTTTTGTAAGAAGGTTGGTTGCAAAGTGCATAAAAGCACTAGAAGTCTAGTATTTTTGGAGGCTAGGAACATGTGTATTCACCCTTCATGAATATATATATATATATATATATATATGAAATTGTTAAAATTTAGCATAACTTAACTTATAGTGAAGATAGTCATCATTGGTGCTTATTTGTAAATGTAGGTTCACTCATCACCATTATTCAAGGAAAACCATGCCACCTAAAATGACTCGCTAGTGGTGAGTAAGGGGGCACACTTTCTTTATTTTGAGAAACGATTTCCCTAAATACGAGGAAGACAAACTCTTAGCCAATAACAGGTAGTTATAGGTCTTACTCCATGATGGAAAAACATTTCAATCAAAATAGTATTCACAAGAACGTCAAGATCCCTTATGGTCATTGTTGTAACTACTTTCATTCAAGTTGTATAATTTTTAATAACATTTAACCTCAACTTTGATTGTACTTCAACATTTTATCTCATAAGAAAATCATATCTATATACATAATAAAAAGAAAAAAAAAATATTTACATACATTGAATTTCAAAATACTAATATGCCTATCCAAATAATGAACACAAATCAAAATAATTCAAAGCACTATAAACATAGATAAAATTCCCACAAGTCCCATTGATACAAGGCACTATTTACATAGATAAAATTTCATAATACTAACATGCTATCCAAATAATAACCACTCTTCAAAGTGATGCACAATACTTCTGTAAATATAAAGTGAATCTCACACTAACAAAGAATAGAGACTTCACACTAAAAGAACTTTGAGATTTCAGGTTGAAAAGCTTAAGGAACTCCATTTCCAATTTTAGCAACCTTTTGGATACATTCACAAGTCCGTGTCCAAGTACTCAACAATGGATAGAGTGGTATCATTGGTGGTTTTCAAATAAACTACAGATGGAGCAGCAAAAGGAAGTGTCCATTATAATATCCAGCAAAATCTGAGGAATAAGAATCTGATAATTCGAGATGTAAAACCACCAACATTCCCATCTGTACTCTGCTTAGAATACATATTTCTTGTCTGCCTACATACATTAATCAGATTGCATTTTTATGTTTTCTTATGGATTTATCTCATTTACTACTCCAAACCCATCGATTTATATTTTCAAATAATTATGAGTTCAATACCAAATAGCATGAAGGAATGGAGGGCATTAAACAAGACTATTCAATCATAAAATTTTAGAAATTTCAAGATACCTATTGAGATGTTCTTCCTAACCAGGGTCGACACCATTAGCTTCAAGCCGCGGAGAGAAAATGGAAGCAATGGATATGGCAGAAAGATGAATGTAAGGAACAAACAAGCTAGCGGGTTTTACAAAATAAAAAAATTAAATTTCATTTGTGATCGAATCATGACATGGACGTATCGTCGTCGTATCATAATATTACAAACAAATCTTATGCCAGTGATCCTCCATTTTTGGTTGATCCTCCTCAATATCCGTCATCCATGGACGGAAGTAGGCTTGGAATTTCAAATTTATTTTTCTGGTCGAGTTAAAATTTGATGAAAGGTATTTGATTTTCATGCTTTTCATTTTACATTTTTAAGTATATTGATGAATGTCAATATTTGAAATTGTTATTTACTTAGATTGTTATTTAAATTTGTTATGTACTTTATATATTTGAAACTCATATCCTCCATGCTCCTTCATAAATCATGAATTACACAAACATGTTACAGTGGCTAAATATAATCACTCAGTGAATTTAATACAAAAGATCACACTAATTTGGGTGTTTTTATTTATTTTAACTAAACAACAATGGATGTGAAAACTTAAGTTTACATAAGGTTGAGGTTCATTTTGTTAAATAACTTTT
>SNQJ01S0124329.1:32652-44813 GCA_010110895.2 Picea sitchensis | reverse complement strand
ATTTGTAAATGTAGGTTCACTTAACTTATAGTGAAGATAGTCATCATTGGTGCTTATTTGTAAATGTAGGTTCACTCATCACCATTATTCAAGGAAAACCATGCCACCTAAAATGACTCGCTAGTGGTGAGTAAGGGGGCACACTTTCTTTATTTTGAGTAACGATTTCCCTAAATACGAGGAAGACAAACTCTTAGCCAATAACAAGTAGTTATGGGTCTTACTCCATGACGAAAAAACATTTCAATCAAAATAGTATTCGCAAGAACGTCAAGATCCCTTCTGATCTTTATTGTAACTACTTTCATTCAAGTCATATAATTTTTAATAACATTTAACCTCAACTTTGATTGTACTTCAACATTTTATCTCATAAGAAAATCATATCTATATACATAATAAAAAGAAAAAAAAGATATTTACATACATTGAATTTCAAAATACTAATATGCCTATCCAAATAATGACCACAAATCAAAGTAATTCAAAGCACTATAAACATAGATAAAATTCCCACAAGTCCCAGTTATACAAGGCACTATTTACATAGATAAAATTTCATAATACTAACATGCTATCCAAATAATAACCACTCTTCAAAGTGATGCACAATACTTCTGTAAATATAAAGTGAATCTCACACTAAGAATAGAGACTTCACACTAAAGAGAACTTTGAGATTTCAGGTTGAAAATCTTAAGGAACTCCATTTCCAATTTTAGAAAGCTTTTGGATACATTCACAACTCCGTGTCCATTTACTCAGCAATGGATAGAGTGGCATCATTGGTGGTTTTCAAATAAACTACAGATGGAGCAGCAAAAGGAAGTGTCAATTATAATATCTGAGGAATAAGAATCTGATAATTCGAGATGTAAAACCACCAACATTCCCATCTGTACTCTCCTTAGAATACATATTTCTTGTCTACCTACATACATTAATCAGATTGCATTTTTATGTTTTCTTATGGATTTATCTCATTTACTACTCCAAACCCATCGATTTATATTTTCAAATAATTATGACTTCAATACCAAATAGCATGAAGGAATGGAGGGCATTAAACAAGACTATTCAATCATAAAATTTTAGAAATTTCAAGATACCTATTGAGATGTTCTTCCTAACCAGGGTCGACACCATTATCTTCAAGCCGCGGAGAGAAAATGGAATCAATGGAGATAAGATGCAACAATGGATATGGCAGAAAGATGAATGTAAGGAACAAACAAGCTAGCGGGCTTTACAAAATAAAAAATTTAAATTTCATTCGTGATCGAATCATGACATGGACGTATCGTCGTCGTATCATAATATTACAAACAAATATTATGCCAGTGATCCTCCATTTTTGGTTGATCCAAATTTATTTTTCTGGTCGAGTTAAAATTTGATGAAAGGTATTTGATTTTCATGCTATTCATTTTACATTTTTAAGCATATTCATGAATGTCAATATTTGAAATTGTTATTTACTTAGATTGTTATTTAAATTTGTTATGTACTTTATATATTTGAAACTCATATCCTCCATGCTCCTTCATAAATCATGAATTACACAAACATGTTGCAGTGGCTAAATATAATCACTCAGTGAATTTAATACAAAAGATCACACTAATTTGGGTGTTTTTATTTATTTTAACTAAACAACAATGGATGTGAAAACTTAAGTTTACATAAGGTTGAGGTTCATTTTGTTAAATAACTTTTAATATAAATGAAGAGGAACCTCAGTATCGCATAAAAACCAACCAGAAATCAAAATCAATCAACATAATTAATTGCCTCTAGTTTTCTATAGGTAGTTGACAATTTATCACCTCAGCAACAAATGAACAAAACAAACGCAGCAGAGATTTGGAGGGATCTTTAATGTTCTATCCCTTTCAGGTTTATACTCATGAAAAACAGATGTAGAGACTCAACATGAAATAAATGATATCTCTAAAAACGGAGTCACTATTAAAAAAATTGTCATTTTATATATAATGAGTGCACCATCAAATAAAGTTTTAAACCACATCAGTTCGGGAATGGAGAAATTTAATCGAGAAGTCTTGGGATTTCTAGTACATTGGTCGTGACTTTCTGTCGTCTCAAGAAAACCAAACAAAATGCATCTAATGTTGATTGTGTGTTTGTTTCTATCATCTCATGGAAAACAAACAAAAGGCAATGGTTGTCAAGTGTCTTTGCGAGCTTGGGCCCTACACAAATCTTACCACCTGGCCATCCCCTTCAGTGGTAGAGGTATTAACATCCTATGTAGTCTTGTATGTTTTTGTGACGGTAGCTAAGGTCTCAAGATGCATCAGTTTGAGTTAAATATTGATAGATAGTGTGGGGTGAAGCACTGAGTTGGTTATAACAAACAAAGAGAGTAAGGGTGCACTGAAGAAGCAAGCAAAAAATCCTTATTTGAGTAAGGCCAAAGCTAACAAAAATACATTGTTATCCCTACCCAAAAAACATCCATAACATTTTACATAATTATCTTCACCAAAAAAATAATCTATTTGATTGTCAGATCTTACAAAATTCAAATATGCAAAATTTGTGACAGAATAAAGGACTTACAAAATTCAAATCCCCAAAATTTGCATTCTTCTCCATAACATAGCCTAACCCATCAGAGAGAATCAGTCCCCCAGTAAAACCCTTGTGAGTTAACAAAAGGGAGCAGACCCACGATCCACCGGACTCAAGTAAACCCAACAAGTAAAACCAATCCTTATAAGTCAGCGGAGCATAGAATAGCATATCAAATCCACCAATGAATAAAACCCTTGAAGATAAGGGAATGATCCAAGAAGACCCAACATTGCTCAGAGTCATGGATTATAATCCATGGTAAATGGAATGTGAAATTCAAATACAAACTCAGTATGGTGTATGGCATGGACAAGTTACAACACAGTTTTATTAAATCTCATTTATTCCTTCAACTAACCACACAGCACCATCCATGCTAACTGAGTCTCTTTGATTCCTTCATCTTCCCTGCCAGCCTAGTATCACTGACTCTTTCATCTAACCTCTGCTGAGGTGGAGCATCAAATACGTGTGAATCATTACATTACCACCTAATGCAGCTAAGGCTTTTGAAACATAGATAGCATACCCGTGATAATGCTTATATTGGCTTGGATACCCTCATTCATGGTGTTGTCTTCTTGGCTTGGATACCCTGATTCATGGGGTGATCTTTGATCCTTCATAAAATGGACCTGAAATCCCTCAAAACCCCCTACGAACAACACTCTACCAATATTCAAACCTATGAAAAAATGGGTTGACGCGACACCCTCCCTATCTAGCCATGAGTATAGTCTATACCATAGAGGCTATAGGTACCTACTAATATTTATGACAAGTATTCTCCTTAGTTACACGTTGATATGACAGGTTCTCAATTTTGAAGAAAGTCACTCTTGACGTGTGGCGTATCCATCCACATGTCAAATACAGGTTGGGAGACAAAATACGTGCTACAGGCCATCAAATTCCAGGCCTGTACGGAAGCATACATTGTTATGGCTATGAGGGTACCATGCAACGTCCCACTAATGATTGGTATGTTGCATGGTGAATAGTATCTACCATTGTTAATAGGTCCATGGCAGCCGCAATCATATTATGATTAATCAAAATCCTAGATGACTCTATCATGTCTGCAGATTTGGTTGATTTACATTAACTACATTTATCTATATCCTTGGAAAATATACACTTTATCAACAATAGAGAAAAACAAGTAGTTTGCAATAATCATATGGAGTTGTATGGATTTCCTTTGGAATATCATTCTAAGTTTCTTCTTGTTGCAAGCCCTCTATTTTGAATTTTAGGCACAAATGTGCCAACGTTTGATCTTGTAATTGCGGTGTCAGTCGATTCCTAAAAGAAAATCTTGAAGCTTCCTAAATTTTGTCCCTCCGCAATTAAAATGAAATTCATATCCTACTATTGGTTAGAAATTTTGCAATGAAAAAGGAAAATATGTACATATAACTTTCCTAAACACAATTTGATTTGAAACCGATTCGAAACATATTACTTACAAATTTCAATGTCAGGTTTGTTCCATGTACAACTAAATTTTTCATGTTTCCCATCAAGTATGTAGTCATACCCAGATTGAACAATATGTAGAATATATCAAACATCATTTCTCTCTTATTTTGAGCATTCATTTCTCCCTACCCAACAATGGTCAAAGTGGTAATGGAAAAATAGATTATAGTAACATAGTGAATCAATAGGATTTTGTTTACAAAATCTAGAAAGACAACACCAATCCATGCCTTCCTCATATCATGATATCTAGCAGCAAGTAGATAATAAAAATATCCAACACTATGAACCGCAAATAGTGTTACCTACAAAGTAGAGCCAATACAACTTCAAATTCATTGTGGATTAATATTATTTCCAATTATAGATTGTGTATGGCCTTCCATTGAATTCGGTTAAAATATGATTAATGATGTTTAACTTACACAAATTAGCTTTACGCAGCATGTAAAGAAATAATTGAATCGGATATCCTTCTCAAGTATTTCAAATAGAGCACTGACTTGCCTTAAATTCCTTTGGCACAACATACTAAGAGAACCCAAGTTTCTATTTGAACATTATACATATTGCTTGCAAAGTAATATTTAGTTATACATATTAAAAAATATGGACTATGGCAGATTATCATCTTCCCTACAACATAATTATATGTTCCAATAAAGACTAATTATATATTGAGTCACATATTCATATATATGAAATTTCATAAGAACATCTCAAAAGCGATTAATGGAGGGACTCTTGACCACTTGACACAAATGCAAAACGTCTTCCTTACTTTGTCCCCGTATATGGAAGTTTCTTTTCTCTTACACCTATTTCACCTTGGACTACGACTGATAAGATTCTTGGATGTAGTGTTCATTTGGTTGGAGTTGGTCATGCTAATATTTTTCCCTTTTCCATGTTAACTCTGCATAAGATTTCCCTAGCTTCTTCATCTAACCGATCCTCTGCCATACTAGCCAACTTGTTATAAATATTGATTTTGTCATCTATATTGTTAGTATCTTATCCTAACCCCTCTCCATGGGTCATTAGTTAGTAAGATATTTTTTCTATGTAATAAAGGTTGACATTGGTTAATAAGGCATAATAAATAAAGGAGAATAAGTCAATGTCAGAAGACATGATAGAAGCTTCCTCTTCTAGAAAGATCTTCCTCTAGAAGTTTCCTTAGAAGGTAGAATTAGTATAAATAAGAGTAGGAGGAATTGGATATTTTTGTCTTGAAGTTTATTGTAATAGAGCTCTGCTCTGCTGGAGGTTTCCCCGTCGAAGAGGAAAGTGAACATTGATATCTCTAATAAAGGTTTTTTTTTTGGTGTTATTTTGGTATTGTTCTAGCTATAATCTTGTAGTTCCATTACTACTTGCTAAATATTTATGTTCCGCATATTATTATTCATCTGGTATATTGCAAATTGTATGAGAGCTCCTTCCTGGGAAAAAATTTTGGGGTAAATATTTTTCAGGGTAGAGACGTATTCCAGCATCTTTAAGCTACAAATATCTGTCGTTCCGCACATAAACTCACGGTCAGGGACTCATACACGCAGGAACTACAAGGGGTACTTAAGCGCAAATTGTTGGCCAGCCCTTTAACCCTTGTTTTTACCCCTTCGAGTGGTATCACATCAGACACCACTTGTATATGGATCGACCTAGATATACTTAAGCCCTCCATAGATAAACCAATCAGACGCCTAACTGTTATAGTGTCACCGAGAACATCACTCGGTAAGATACATTCTAGTACCTAGGTAGTCGAGTAGTATGGCTATGGGCATGGACTAGCCTCCTTAGTTGGTGTCCTGAGATATTGGGTCGAGTACTATTGTTGGACTCCCCATGTATATCAGAGAGTTATAGCACAGGGAGAACCCTTGTCTTTAGAAACCTTGAATACCCTAACCCTTGGGATGGAAACATAAATAGAACAGACAATATCTATTTTCATGCAACCGTGTCTCCTGCATTCTGGTTGCAAAATTCCTACACATTTCTTCCTTTTAATCATTTGGTCATTTCGTCGTTGCAATATTATTCAGCTTGGAGTTCAGAACCCTTATTTGTAACCTAGTCCATTTCATTCCTCTCTTCATTTTGATCGCAGTGGTACCCTTCACTTTTAATAATTTTTTTCTTCATGGTCCCACCCCTTTCCGAGACACCCTTATTTGACACCTATCCCATTGGACTCCTCTCTTTGTCATGATCACCCTAGAACATCTCACTTTTTTTGGTCCCAATTTTTGTCTCAACACCTCATCTACTACCTAAGTCGCTACCATGCCAACCACCCGAACTCAGCCCAAGAAGACTGGGATACTGTGTTTTCTAGCTTAGAATCGCAAATGGAATCCATCCCTGCTACCATACAAACAACAATCAACAACTCCCTCTCTGAAGTAATACAAGCAACCATTCACAAAAGGTAAGCAGGTAGAGCCCAATATGGAGGACCCTCAGAATTCCCATTATGAGAATAATCATTCCTGCTACTCCCCTTGGGTTTCTTCACACTCTTGGAATAAGGTGCCCAAAGTTGACATGCATAAATTTGATGGATCCAACCCAGCAGGGTGGGTCTCTCAAATGGAACAATACTTATCCCTCCATAATATTTGGGATGATGAGACCAAAATCCATGTAGATGTTTTGTACATGGATCAAGAACGATGGTAGTGGTGACAGTGGCATAAGAAATGTTATACAGGAATACCCACTTGGAACATGTTCACTAAAGCAATTTGTGCTTGTTTTGATAGGGAATCAGATTTTTTGGGTAGACTCACCAAGTTGTGCCAAACTGGATCAGTCACATATTTCATCATGACACTTGAACAGTTTGTTATCCTGACTGAGGGCATATCCTATGCATTTTACCTTGAATGTTTTATCATTGGCTTAAAGGAATCCATCCGGGATCGTGTGAGAATGCATCATCTTACTACCCGGTTTCATGCATGTCAATTAGAAAAGGAAGCAGGTAGCATCCTTCAGGCCCCACCTATGAAGGATCTAGTTATCACTCGTCCTGACCCTGGAGCTCACCCAGCTATGACACAAACATTGAAGGTCCAAAGGTATCGCCAACTAAAATGGTGAAACATCACAAGCAAGGACTTTGCTAGAATTGTGATGAAAAGTATTCACCAATGAATAAATGTAGAGAAAAAAAGTTCGTCTAAATTGATGCATCTGCTTCATCTCCTTATGAATACATCCCATCAAATGAGTCTCATGATCCAGATGAGGCTCCACCAAGTGATCACATAGGCACTCCAATTGTAACCCCTGTGGAACCATAGGAGCCCATCATATCACTTCATGCACTCTCATGTATTTCGGCACCACGAAAATTGAAGCTCAAGGGCTACATCAAACATCGGTCGATGGTGGTGTTGATTGATAGTGGTAGCACCCATAATTTTATTCATTGTAGGATTGTTGATGAGATTTATTATTTTGTGCACCCTATTTCTAATTTTCAAAACCTCATCGCTAATGGTTGTACTATGAAGTGTGGGGGTCGTTGTGAGAATGTCAAATACCAAACGAGTGATTATACTCTGAAAACCCACATGTTCTCTATTTCCATGGGTGGTTGTGGTATTGTATTAGGAGTGGAATGACTTCACACTTTTGGGCCAATCACAATGGATTATCAAGAATAATATATGAGCTTCACCCAAGACTCTCACTCCTATACCCTTCGAGTTCTCCAAGCGAGCTCTCTTGAAATCACCAGCTCTCATAGGATGGAAAAATTGTTGAAGAAATGCCACCATGGTCTGATTTCTCAATTTAATTCCATCCAGGTCATTGAACATGCCTCTCGGGTAGTTCCTCCTAGGATGCAACTCATCTTGGACAAGTACCCCAAGGTATTTTAGATTCCCATAGCCTTACCTCACTCCAGGGGTGAGTATGATCATAGAATCCCTCTCCCTTTTTGCAGTCAACCTTCGTTTCCCATTCATGTCATTGATGATGTGTTGAATGAACTCCAAGGTGTTTGTTTATTCACCAAATTAGACCTTCGCTCTGGTTATCACTAGATCTGGATGAAACGGGCAAATATTCTGAAGACTGCTTTCAGAACTCATGAATTCATGGCCATGAACTCATGAAAGACATTATGAAATCTTGGTCATTCCTTTTGGCCTTTGCAATGCCCCATCCACCTTCCAAAGTCTCATGAATAAATTATTGAAACCTTACCTTTGAAATTTTTTCTTGGTTTTCTTTGATGACATCCTCATTTACAATCGCACTTTGGATAACCACCTTCTTTATGTGGACAAATTTCTTCACTTGCTACAGGAAAACCAATTTTTTTTCAGAAAGACCAAATTTTCATTTGGAGCCATTGAAGTGGAATACCTCTGACACATTGAAAGTCGAGAAGGGGTAAAGGTGGACCCCAAAATGATACAAAATATGTAAGAATGGTTGCGACCCAAGACCTTAAAGCACCTAAGGGGTTTTCTTGGTCTCACGGGATATTACAGGAAATTTGTCCACCATTATGGAAAAATTGCTAAGCCATCGACTGACCTTATTAAGAAGAATGCATTTCATTAGAAACTTGTTGTTGAGCAAGCCTTCATGGAATTAAATAAGGCCATGTGCACTACTCCTGTCCTAGCAATGCCTAACTTCAACAAAACCTTTGTGGTGGAATCAGATGCTTCCAACACTGGTATAGGCACAGTTCTCACCAAATATGGTATACCTTTGTGCTTTACTATCCAAGCATTGAGGGGCCACAATCTAGGAAAATCTACATATGAAAAAGAAATGATGTTCAGTCTCCATCTGGTGCACACATGGCATCCATATCTCTTGGGATGTCATTTTTAGATCAAAATAGATCACCATAGTCTAAAATATTTTTGGAGCAATGTTTATCCTCCCCATAACAAAATAAGTGGTTGATCAAAATGTTGGGTTATGATTATGAAATTATATACAAAAAGGGAAAAGATAATATAGTATTTGATGCATTATCATGCCAACATGAGGAAGACAACTCCCTCTTTTCCTTATCCTTATCGGTCCTTGATTGGATTAAAGAAGTATGACAAGAGTGGCTAACACACCCGAATCTCTCCACGTTAAATCATCTCCTTTAGGACAACCCTAATCCTCCCATAGGATACACTTGGTAGGAAAATATTCTCAAATATAAGGATCTCCTGGTTCTCTCACACTCTTCAGCACTCAAGCCACAACTCTTAAATGAGTTGCACTCATCATATATTGTGTGTCACTCAAGATTTATGCTCGTGCCCATCATTATTTTTTCTGGGTAGGCATGAAGAAGGATATCCTTCACTTTGCCACCAAATGTGAGGTGTGCCAACGTAATAAAGGTGAAACTATCAAGTCTCTGGGTGCCCTACAACCCCTACTCATTCCAGCTTCTATATGGACATAAATCTCCATGGATTTTACAGTGGGCCTTCCTAAATCTAGGATCAACTTTGTCATCATGGTGGTAGTTGACCGCCTCTCTAAATATCACTATCACATATTGGAAAAATCACAACGTTATGCTTGCGACATTATGAAAAAAAATGGCCATACTGTAGAAAAATAGAGGGAATTTTAAGTCGTTTTCTCCATCCTACCTGATATCGTTGCATGTGCGACGTACTTTTCAAATCGTCGCAAGAGAGGAATATTCTAAAGGTCGTCACAAGAGAAATGACATCAAATGTGCGTCGCTCTTGCGATGATGTGGACACTGGGTCCCCCCCTAACAATCACCCACTATTTGACAAAGTCAACATTGGCTTGGTCAACTATCGTCAGAATTGTGATGTTATAAATCTATAAATATTTTGCATTTTAGGGATGTTGTGACAAGTTCACTATAACAATGATGGTTCAAAAAGGGTATAAGTTCTTCTTGGTGAACAAAAAATGGTTTTTTTTTTCATATGTTATAATAGAAAAATATAATAGATATTCTATTATACACCACTCAATTTTGTAAGATAATCATCAACATATGTCTGTGGGGAAGAATGTCAGAAAACATTAAGTGGAAAAAAATTAAAGAGGGTGAAAAGGGTGACGATAAATGTTATTCCCCCTGCAAAAATTGTTGTACTAGACGTCTCGAAAGAGTTTTAATAACAACAACTAAAAAACATTGTAGAAAATATAGGCACATGTGTAAGACCTTAATTTCAATTTAGTTCACTTTTTTCCTTTCTTGATTTTATTTATACCAGCATAATAATCAACAACAACATGATAATAAACAAAAAGCTAACAACAATAGCATAATAACCACATAATAACAACAACATACTAACAACATAACAACATAATAACAGCAGCATATTAATAACATAATAATCAACAACAATATAATGATAGAAAATCACTAGTAAAATGCATAAAGTGTCTACCTCAACCTGCAACTTAGTTGATTTATCCCATTTCCTCGTTGTTGATGATCCTTCCCAACTTCCCAAAATGAATATTAACCTCCTAGCCAACTAGGAATAACCTCTTTGACTCCCTAGCTCTAGGAATCCTTGTGGTTTCCTAGCCCCCGAGCCCAAAATTCCCACCAATAGTAATGCCCTGTGAAAGTTTCCAAAATGATGTGTTCTCCCAATTTTCCTCCTCCTTCACCTCTTGCCGAAATTTCCAATGCAAAATGAGACCCCTCTCCAAGTCCCCTCCTCTTTTCCCTATACTCCTCTCTAAAATCCCCCTCATTAATTTCCCAACAACCTTATCCTCCCATTAATTCCCCAACAACCTCATCCCCCCATTAATTACTTCACCCACCCTTTAATAATAAAATAATAAAAGTCTGATTTAACATATTTTAATAATTAATTAAATTTAAAATAATAAAAAAAAACTATGATAAAAATTGATTGATTTGGGTTGTTACATACACCCACCCTTCAAGAAACTTTGTCTCGAAGTTAGAGTGATTGAAAATACAAGGGTAAAGACAAATGATTCATACATCCACATCAAATAAGCAACATCATCAATTTAAAACACTTACACGTACTAGTGTACATGTGCAAGGAATGCATGTGTAGCTAGCACATACAGGACTCGTACATGTACTAATGAAAATAATTATCACACCTAAAGTAATTCGTGTATGCATCAAATCCAATCAATAAGACCATTCATTTCATAAAAGATAGTAAACTATTTAAAATGTTCACAAAATTTCTCAATTACAATAATTTAGCACAAGCAACATTCACTTATAGAATTGTAGTTTAGTTAAGTAAATATATATATATTCAAAAAGAGGAAAACACGAAATTCTTCTATAAGGAAAAACCCCACACACTCTCAACTACTTCTATTCATCCTTCCTCCCTAACATACTTTCATCTTCCATCCCTATCCTTCCTCTCCTGGACTATCTTGGAGCGTCAACTATATTGACCTTACTCCAAATAGAACTTGTAAGCGGAAGTGTCAACTCTCTTGAGCAAGCTTCTCCAGCAGTAAACTGACAACATCGTCACACATCTAGGGGAGTGTGAGCTAACACCGTCCTCCCATGACTTTAGGTTTCAAAAGATGCACGGTGGGAAATGCTTCCACCCCTCCTAATAGAACTAGGGTCAACACCCTACCATGGACCATACAGTGGCACTTTGTTGTTGGGAATTTTTTCATTGTATATTTAGTTTTAGGCAGTCTCACCACCTGAAAAACCTGCACTTGTCCGCATATCATAGCAATGCATTTGAACCAATATAATTTCACATACAAAATTTATACCATATTGTTTCTCGGTCGATGTTCATGACATCAAACTTTTATCATCATTATTCTTTGGCTATTCCATAGCCTCTTGACCTGTAGATTAGTCTATAACATAACTCATACATATCCATGCATTATCATCATGTGAATGCATTTAATCATAACCTCAATCCGGTATCCACGTACCAACAACTTTAAATGTCAAAATTTTCAAGTTATAAATAGATTGCATAATATCCATCATAATTCAAATAGTGTTAAACATTCATAGAATTGACATTCACATAGGTTCATATGTCTTAAAAGTT
>SNQJ01S0124329.1:6031-32642 GCA_010110895.2 Picea sitchensis | reverse complement strand
TTATTGAAGATAATGCGGTGTCCCAAGGTTCTTTTTCAGGAAAGATATTCCTTTGATAAGAAGAATTATCCACTATTTGGTTGTCAGGGACTTTGCTTGAGCCTCTTGAAACTGTTGTTTCAACTTGGGACACAACTATATCTGTAGAACCTCCAAAGAGGGAATTCACTTGTTTAGGGTTAATGATATCTACAAAGTTAGAATCCCCTGATGGTGGTAAAAAGGAAAAGGTTGTGTTGGATGGTTATAATGAAAGGTCAAGTGGTTTTACCTCCTGTCCTACTATTGTTGATGTATCAATTTTCTGCTCTATGGTTTCCCCATTTTTGGTCTCTTTTGAAACGTTTTTATCCTTTTGGGTTGAGTTATCCCCTACTTGAATTTTCCAGTACTGTTCTGCAAAGTTTATAGTTGGAGTGTTCCTTCCTCCAAAAAGGTAAGAAGGAACTTTGGTCGAAACTTTTGGATTGGTTTTGGTATATCTACCCTTTGGGTCCCTAGGTTTTTTCATGAAAGAAATACAAAAAAAAAAATACCATTGGGTTTGTGGGAACCTACTATAACAGATGCACAGGTTCTTACCTCTCGTCTTAAATTTCCCTCGCCACCAAACTAGTACTAATGTTCATAAATAATATACTTCCTAATTGTTTTCTACCTTTGGACATCTCCCCGACAATGATGCCAAAAAATGATGGCTAAACTATATGTCCTAATTTCCCTCAATTAAATTATCGACCAGGGTAAGTAGACTTAGATTTGTGACACAATATGATTCAAGGACGAAAGGAAAACTAACAGAAAGATTGACTAGCCAAGAGAATGGTTTACCCTGAGGATCAACACTTTATTTCAATCTATAGATCTATTTTAAAAGATGATTTAAGAGACTCTAAACAAGATAAAATCCATTTGAACAATATACTTTATTTTAGATGTACAAAGCAATCTTTAACTAAAAACAATGATCTTATTAATCTAAGTGAACAACTCTTCAAAAGAAATCTATAACTATGAAAAATCAGTCTAAGAAGGAAATCTTTGAATGAGCAAGAAATCCTTCAAAATCAATTCTTCAAAGTGAACTCTATTCTTAAAGAATATCTTCAAAAACTCACAATTACTCTTATCTTACAGGAAATAAACCCTATCCTTACACTAATTTGTCTAACTGAAATCAAAGAGTGTTGTAACGATATTCAAATGTAATGGGTATGTATACAGTGGAGAATTATGTCACGATGGAATATAATCACTACTGATAATTCAAGTGGAATCAATTCGATGATAACTTCTACAGAGAAATGTAGAGTATGAATAAGACAATCTATGGATAGCTTTTCCATTATGAAGATGTCAATGCATATTCTTGGAATTAATACATTTTATAAACCTTGTGCAATGAGATCTGAAATAAACTCCTATCATATCACTCTAATGCTAGAAATAAAGTTAACAATTTATGTAAATCTACAGGAAGTAATCAAAATTCGCAACTTAATAAAGTAGATATAGTTGTTAAAGACACTTCCTAAATAACTAATCTGTGAAGTAATCTACAGTTTATAAAACAGGGAAATAAATCTATGATTGCATAGTTAGATGGATATTAACATATATCCATTAATAAAACACGATCTGCATAAAAGAAGTTAGATATTAGAGTATGGACAATTATATATAAAAAATCACAAGTAACCTACAAGCAATATATGAAGATAAATACAATTTCAGCAAGTAACCTGCACACAAGAGAGTTAAACACAAAAAGATATAAATGTACAACAAATTAAGATACCTAGACCACTAGTGGCCCCCCCAGACAGTCGTGGCACTACTCCAACATAAGATGCAGTCACAAACTTAGCATATCATTCGTATTAACATCAGAACTGAGTTTTTACAGAGCAATTCAAGATAATGGTTGTATATATAAAAAGCATGTGTGTTCATCTTGAGAGACTCCTAGTACTTATAGAGTCTATAAACATAGTTGAGAGGTCGACCGCTGAAAGGGTTGACGCTCTCCTATGACATAAATGCATTAAAAATTGACAACATACATCATATTCTCAATAGCCTTGTGCACTCAAAATAGAGGCCAACACAACTGCTCGAATTTAAATGTGATGAGTTCCATAGCTGGAGAGCTCGAGCAAGTACACAACCCATGTGTCAGATTCACCAAGAAGAGCTCGTCAATATGCCAACCCACAACTGCACTGCACTCCGAGGGTCAGATCGAGGGTTGGATCGAGGGATGGATCGAGGGCCAGATTGAGGGTCAGATCGAGGGTCAGATCATGTTTTCAATCTGTTTCAAGCAAAAGAGAAATATTAATAGATTCTACTCACTCAATTGAAAATAAACCATCATAAAATCATCACAAATAAGGATTACTCATACCTTATGTTGACCCATGGAAAATTGATGGATGAAACCTGATAACACCTTCAAAAAGAGCTAAATAAAAGCATAAAATGCATAATCTCCATGTGCAAAAAGGGATTTGGGTAAAGGAAAAATAGGCAAAACACAGGGTCATGAGTAACCCAATCCTATTTCTGTACAAAAACATGTAAAATTTGCATAGTGAAGTTCAAGGATGATTTTACGGGACAAATTTCTCTCATGGGCTAATTTTCCATGGTTTTTCCAAAAACGATATTCGCTATTTTAAAAATGATTCGCCCAAATTCTATAGGATAAAATTATTTTACCATAAAAATCACCAAATTTTTATAAAAACTATATAAAATCCTTAGAAATTTGAATATTTTTACAAAAATATCGCCAATCATTTATAGTTGGCATATGAAGGATTAGTAAGATTCGCCAAGGTTTCTACATTTTAAAATAAATTTCCATCCTTAANAAAACTATATAAAATCCTTAGAAATTTGAATATTTTTACAAAAATATCGCCAATCATTTATAGTTGGCATATGAAGGATTAGTAAGATTCGCCAAGGTTTCTACATTTTAAAATAAATTTCCATCCTTAAAATCATCCCTGGTGAAGTTGAATCTTTATTTGGAAACATTAGCAACATACAATGCAAATTTCCAAAACATTTATCAATAGTAGAAGGTTTCATTCCTCTCTTTAGTAGAGGTTTACTAAGCCTCTTAGGAATGAGTAAAATAGGGCGTTACCCATTAAAGTCATCTAATAATATTTTTATACGATTCATGCATGAGCCCAAGAAGGCCAATTGTTGTTTCCATTCTCTGATACCAATTTGTAACACACTCGACCCCTGAGTACCCTTTCTAGGGATGGGGAATCATAATTTCATTTTCCCTAAACCATGTGACATCTTCTTTTTGGGATCTCCATCAACTTATACTCGTTCAAGGAATTCCAACCACTATCCTCCCACTCAAAACAGAGATGAGGATTGGAAGGAATGCCCTTCCACAGTCCTTTGGGCACTTATCGGTCAAGGACCACATGGAATCTACCTGGATCCGACTCATATGTATCATTCAGAGTTCTCCGAGATGCCCTAAGCTTCCAACACTCCTAAATCTATGACATAAATCCATCTACAAATAATCTGACGATATATCTCCCTTCACATTAACACACATGCTTAAGGGATAAGATCGACGCTTTTGGGAGTGTATGACCTAATGACCCCAGTCTCTCATAATTCCTATCTTCCGAAATCTTGTGAGAATACCACGTGTCTTCTTCCTTCAGGCCTTTTCTACGATACTACATCCCATCTCTTCCAGAGCTCCTATCCCCCAAGATCTCGTAATCCGTCCATGTGTCTTTGACCTTCAAGCCTTTCCACTATACTACACCCCAACTCTTCTGAAGCTCCTATTCCCTAAGCTCCCGTGAGCCTGCCACGTGGCTTCGGCCTTCCATAATTTCCACGATACTACACCCAAACTCTAATAGAGTCTCGAAGTCTCGTAATTCACCATTCATATGGTCAGATGGACACATACCAGGGGCTGACACACAGTGAGGGCCAGAGGCGACACATGGTCTCATCAGAGGGTGACATGTGTCACGTTCCAATAGGAATATAGGGTCTACGAAAAGCACAAATTGAGGTGAAGCACGACTCATCGATCATGGTTCCACGTAACCCTAGTGACGTCAACTTGCCATGTCACACTAGACTGGCAACCTTCTAATGTCCCTCAGATCTCACGGTCAAGATTCGACCATGTAGATCCATAGATCTACGACTCCCATAACTTCGATATTTCGGTCTTCAAAATTTTTACGGTGCAAACTCCTCATGAATCCCAGAGTTGGTCAGCACCAGAGTGACCATAACCTATATCTAATGGTCAGGTTCTAGCCACATGGACCACAGATCCATGGCTCTCATTACTTCATGAATTCATCGTTGATAGTTTTGAGGTGTAAAGTCCTCGTGACTACCGGAGTTGGTCAGTGCCAGACTGACCACAACCTAGATCCGATGGTTAGGAAACATATTGAAGCATCTTCATATCGATTAATCTCATCACTTTGAGCTTCATACCTTATAGACACACCACACCTCAAATCCCCCGGAGTGCCAAGTCTCTAGACTAAAGGATCTAGTGCCACGTGTCCCCTATATATCGAAGACTGAGATTTACTTCGTTGTTGGCGACTTTGGGAGTCTTAACACCTTGAATAATCTCATCCAAATTCCTCCAGAGTGTCAAGCCTCCATATCCCGAAGTCTCCTGCCACATGTCCTCCACACATGGAAAGGTTGTCACTCTACCCGTGGATCCCCACACATTCTTGACGTGACACTCAAATTCCCTCGATCGAAAGACCGAGAGGGGTCTCAAAGGATCCATACATCCACGATCCACATTACTTCATGACTCCGAACTTTGAGGGTTTTGACATTACAACACCCCTGTCCTCCCGAGGCAGTCAATGTTGGGCTGACTACATTGTATATTCGATGGTTGGGATAGTTCCCAGGCATCCTTAGATCTACGACCTAGATTAAATTTGGTCCCCAGGACTTCGGAGGATCCATCTCCCTTATGAATAATACCAAAATCCATCGAAATCACGAAGACTGAAGGAGTCAAGGATTTAACGCATGCACTCCTTCTCCAAATCCAATGGTCGTGAAAGACCTTGGATCATCCTAAACAGATATTGTCTGATCATCTTCCAAACGAAAGGATCTTCCATTTCAAGACTGAAATCTTGCTATCCTTCCTGAGCTTCATCAGTTCTGAAAGAATTAGGCCCTGGTGCGTGCTTTTCACTCTTTCTCCTGAGCTTAATAGACTCATTTTCCCCAGGAGACTCAAAATAGCTGGGAGTGTTGACATGCATACAGAAAACTGTGCCCAAGGTCGACGAACTCACAGTTCATTTGCTTAAACTTGAGCCACCACATGGCTCGAGCATTTACGTGTACAAACCATATATTTTCTTACTTTGTTAAATAAACAATCAAGAAAATATAAAGGGACACAGTCTAATCATCAAGAAATCATGCACATCCATGAAACATTCATAGGATATGAAAATTTAATTTACAGTTACAGTTCAATTACACAGGATATGAGAATAATTATCTATTACATGTTGCATCCAACTAACTGACTATGGGTGTTCATCTTTCCACCCAACCATAGGCTCAAAGGAATTCATTCTTAGTGCTCTGGCCACCCCCATGCTAAGCCATGATATCACTAGGGAATTTATTCCAATTATCAGAGATCCTTTCTCTGTCACAGCTGTTGCTCAGATCTTGTTCTATGTAATTATAAGAGATCTATTTCTCTATCATGACCTCATTGAGGTTTATCATATCCTCCCTCAGCATCAATCTCGTGTCCTTCTGCTCATTCTCCGCTGGAGAGCTCCGTGCATTCTCATCTCTTCTCTGTATTCTTTTCATTCCTTGTGCACGCACCCCTCCTTGGGAAGGTTCTCCTTCCTATCCTTTTCCTTATGTCAGAAGGAAACTCGGGTCAACCTGGGTCTGTAGGACCCTGTGGTACTTCAGGTTGAAATTCTTCAGCTAGACCATGCTTCCATTCATGGGGTGGTTGATGGTTCAAACACCGTTCCTTTATTCATTAACTAATTCCTATCCTTGGGAATTAGAGGAGGTTTATTATCATCATCAAAAGGAAAATTTGGGGTAATTTGACATAATGAACCCTATCTATAGTTTCCCCATTCTTTCCTCTAGTGATATCATGACGAGTACTTCAAGGCTTCATCCCCCACATTTAGTTATTGGAAATTCAAACAATAATACATTTACATTGTTCCCATGCCACAACATGGTGATATTGATTAATGATTAATTACAATATGGGGGAAACAAGGGTTTTACAATAACATAAATCTTATAGAATTTAACTTGGCAATAGGATAAACAATATCACCGAAATCAATTCCCTCAACCAAGGAATAATCCTTTGTTACTAACTGAGCTTTGTATTTCTCCACTTTGCCTCCTATATTTAACTTCCTTTTAAATACCCATTTGATTCCAATGAGATTTGTTTCAGTTGGAAGCTCCACTAGATCCCAAGCCTCATTCTTATCCAAGTCTTCCATTTCTTGAACCATGGCATTTTTTCCATAGTTTTCCATCCTCTGAATCCACTACCTCCCTAACAATTATTGGATAATCAATACTAATAGACAAAGAAAAATTTGAATGGAAATCAGGTGGATTATACCTTTCCAGTATCCTTTTGTCTCGAACCAATATCCTCAATACTAGAGTATGAATATCTTCTTCTTTTGATTCATGTTCTTCTATAGAGACTGATTCATCATCCTTTGACTCAATCTCTATTTTCTCTAGTTATTTCTTACTTGGTAGGTCTTCCTGTTTGACAACATCTTTCATTTCTCTAAATACCACATCTCGAATATATACAACCTTCTTAGTTTATGGGTTCCAAAGCTTATAACCTTTGAGACCATATTTATACCCAATAAAGATACACTTTTCAACCTTCTTATCTAGATTACTCCTATTTTCTTTTGGAACATGAACATAGGCCTTACAGCCAAATACCTTGATATGTGTGAGAGAGGGTTTCTTACCAGTCCATACCTCACATGGAGTCTTTTCATCCAATGCTAATGAGTGTGATTGATTGACCGGGTAACATGCAATACCCATTTTCTTTGCCTAGAATTATTTCCCTAACTCGACACCACTGAACATACACCTTTATTTTTCCATCAGCATACACCACTGAGCATGCACCTTTCTTCAACTCCATTCTATTGAGGTGTATAAGAAGTAGTCTTCTGCCTTTGTATACCACATTTCTTATAGATATCATCAAATTCATTCTCGCACAACTCTCCACCACTATCCATCCCCAACACCTTAATTCTTTTTTCTGTTTGATTTTCAAGAAGAGCCTAAAACTCTTTAAACCTATCAAAGGATTCAGATTTCTTCCTGAGTAAATATATCCAAGTATTCCTCGAGAAGTTATCACTGTGCACTAGCTGCAAAACTCCTTTTTCCCTCATTGCACCAGAGGGGAATATTACCTGATTCTTCTTCCCATATACACAATGTTCATAGAAAATTGAAATCTAGAGAGCAGTTAGACATACCTTCAACCATACCTTTACTGTGTAGTAGTCAAATACTCTTCTCTCCGATATGCCCCAGTCTTTGATGCCACATCATAAAATTTTCTCCAGAGACTGTAGGATTTTTTTCTTCTCCAGTTCCAATATCAAGAACAATGGAACTATTAAACCCATCACTAATAGTTCTTCATTGCAACTTATATAGAGTTCCAATCCAAACTCCCTTCAACACCACTATTTATCCTCAAACCATCATGCAGGTTTATTTTTCAAATACTGTTTTTAACCCTACATCACCAATTTTCTTACATAAATCAAATTTATGGCCAATCCTAGGATGTGAATAACACTAGGAAATGTTCTAATCCTTCCATCTACGAGCCTCAATTTGACTCTTCCTAGTCCTATGATTTTGGTTGTCAAGTCATCACCTAGGAAAACATTACCTCCATCATACCTTTCATATTCAAAGAACCACTCCTTGTGGGGATTCATATGAAAGGATGCACATGTGTCAACCAACCATGCCTCATGATATGCATGTGTTCTTGAAGAAGCCAAGTACACATCCCCTCCTTCTTTCTTGGAGGTATTCTCTTCTGTATAAGGAGCACCTTCATATCCCTTCACTCTCTCAAATTTCTTGGATCTCCATTACTTCTTGAAATTCCCTTCTTTTCCACATATCCAACATACCTTTAAATTTTTTTGGGGAGATTTAGATCTACCCTTGGATTTAGATCTCCCACTTGAGAACTTAGATCTATTTCTTTCATAGGAGCATCCTATTGAAAATAATGCATCTGTTCTCCGTCCTTCCATGTTCTTTCGTATCATCTCCTCCGACAACAAGGATGGGACCACATCATCGAAACTCAAGGTATTTGTATTACTACCTATGGCCACAACCATACTATCCTATGAGTTTGGTAAATAGCATAGTAAACTGATACACTTATCTTCATCTGAAATTTTAATCTCAATAGATAATCGCTGACTTACCATAGTATTGAATGCGTTCAGATGCTATATAAAAAATTCTCTATCTCTCATCCTTAGGTTATACAACTTCTTCCACATAAATAATTTATTTACTAGGGACTTAGACTGATACAAGTTTCCAAACTTATCCCATAAATCCTTGGATGTAGCTTCCCCCGACACATTCAATAATTCTAAATCTGAGAGACACAATCGAATTGTGCTCTTCACCTTCCGATCCAAATTTTTCCAGTCATCTACTGACATTACTATAGGTGCAGTAATTGGATCCACCACAATCCAATGATCTCTATCTACCAACATATATTCCATCTTGAGCTTCAACAACTCAAAACTTTTCCCATTAAATTTCTCAATCTCTATTTTTGAATTGCTCGCCATTTCTTTACACTTGAAGAATCAATACCATAGATCTCCCATTGTAACAAGTATTATCACAGTCCTAAGCCAAAACCATGACCACAAAGGCATCCACTGAAGCCAATAATTGCTTTGATACCAAATGCATATTTTAACCTTGTACAATTATTTACTACAATGGAAAATACACAAATTACACAGAGATATTTCGCATGGAAACCTAAACCAAGAACACCAACATATTCTATATTCATTCCACATAATTAATTTTTTACAATATAATATACATATAGGATCTCGTAGCATCCAAAAACCTAATACAATATCTTGGATTAATCAATAACCCTAATTCCTTAACCATAAATAGAAAACCGTTGGTGAAAACCATGTGCCGAAAATCCGCCCAAAAATGGACACAAAAAACCACCATTTTTTTGTTTTTTCCAGGGGGTGATGCCCATGAACCCCCTTAAAGGGGGACTCTCGCCCCCCTTGTGACCCACTGGATGAGGGGGACTATGCCCCCCTGTGACCCCTTAGGAAAGGGGGAGGTCCACCACCCTCTAACACCAGTTCTAACCATGAAAATAATATAACACATACCCAACAATTTGGTGTCCCCCCAAAAATTAGTTTTTTACCATGGTCAAGACTTTGAAGATGAAACCTAGTGCAATCTAGCTTCATTTTTATATTTTGAGCACCAATAATCAACCTTGTAATATGCATAGGGGAATGTCCAAGTTCAGATTGTTAATACAATCCTTAAAACCATACTCTAGTAGATGATGTATAATAACAATACCAACTGGAATCACATACTCTTCCCAACCTTATGGTCATATAGGATGTTGGAGCCGCCCTTGTTTTTCTAGCCCGTCACAATTTTCATTTTGATGCTTAAAGTCTAAAGATGGTTTTCATAATTTCCCTCTGAGATATCGAGATCTTTGAAGCTTTATCACGCGATCAACGATGATTATTCTACTCTCGAAATAAGTCCTACCTTTCATAAAAATGTTTCCTCTTTGGTTCTACTTCGGGATCTCGTAGGTCGGATACTATAAGTCATGTAGTTCACACGTCCCGAGCCGTGAAACTGCGAAATCGTTTTAATTTTTCACTCAAGACAGTAACGAAGGTAAAGTTTTAGCTAACCCATGATTAAACGTCGTCGGGGTTTTGCGCCTCGACGTTCGTCAAACCAAAAACTTTATTGTCAGGGCCTCGATAGTTGAGAACACGAGATCCTTATTTGACTAAACCATGTCAAGGTTAAAGGCAAAAGCTAACCGTGGGAAAAGATTCTCTCGGCGTTTCGCTACTCTGCGTTGTCCTTTTCGAAAGTTACACCGTCTAAACCCCGACTCACGAAATCATGATGCGGTTATAACATGATTAATTAATCACTTAATCCGAGATTATCTTCCCTTTAATTAAGTCATGTTATTGCGATCTCGCGGTTTTGCAGCTCGGCATGTAAATCTCCCAGAAAATTATCTTCGAAGCTCCGAGTCGCAATATGGCGAATATAATAATTATAAAATTAATCAAGCCCCAAATCACGATTACCTTTTATTAACCAAAATCGATCTTCGCAGTCTCAGGTGTTAGAGACTCAAAATGTTAAAGTAAAATCCCCGATATAACGAGTATCGAAATATTTATTAACGTTGGTAAACTAGATTAATTAAGCTAAATCAATACATATCCCACGTTTTGATGTTTGCACGATTTACGAGGTATCCTTAGTCTTTCATATGCCACTGGCATTTTAAACCGCCAAAATGTATGGCATTAATGAGGAAATAGGGTAAATCGATGAATATAAGATCGGATTTTTACGACAAAATTTATTTCTAAATATGATTTGACAGGCTTGTTCTGAAAGGTACCAAATTTTCAAATATATATAAGAGTTGTGGTTCATTATAACAAATGAATTTCATATTATGCAGAGCACATTATCTCTGAGCAGCTGACTTCTGTATGTATACGCATTTCTATCGCAGAAGAGCCAAAACGCAATCTCCAGCCATGGCACCACGAAAAGCATCAAAGGCGAATGTTGAGGTTTCAGGACAAGGCTCGGACAATGTCTCTGATACTTCGTCTCGAACTATCGATTCGGTCCCGAATTGGTCGTTCGTTTCGGATGTTCTACAGGCAGAGTTGGTGGACTATTCCGACGAATCCAGGGACAACGAAAAATATGATATGACCACCAAGTACAAAATAGTCGTCCAATCCAGAATGCACAGAGTAGTAGCCCGACCACGGTTGCTTCCATATTATGATATGGTCCGATGGGCATTGGACCATGTGGACATACTGACCAGAACCATCATGAACGAGCAGAAAGTCACCATCGAGACTTTCAGGATGAAACATTTGCAAACCATGTATAAGCTGCCCACGACGTCCGACCACACATATGACACTGAATTCTTAGACGAGTTCAAGGAGAAGGAATGCGAACAGTATGATAAAACCATGTTCAGTTTAATAAAGGATTGGGTTTCGAACACTGCGAAGTTCAGGGATGATAGCCATGGAATATATTCTATCGCTTCTTTAGAACCACAGTACAAATATGTAGCCATGATGACATGCAGGTTATTCGGGAAAGAGGATACCTCGCATTTTTTCATTGCGTGGGTGCCTCTAATATTTCGGGTCACCGAAGGCAGTTCCTTTGACTGGGTAAAGATGCTTTCCGATAGCTTGACCAGTCGGGTCACAGAGTATCAGGTGTAGAAAGAGAATGGGAAGGCGTCTTCATTCTTCATGTCTGCATACATTATGGATGCAATTTGTTCTATGACACCAGTTCCATTGATGAGCTAGAGTTGGACTCTGGCTGAAGACGAACCCATACATGTATATCATGCAAAATTATGGGAAAACAAAGTGGAAAATTTTGCGTATGAAATCTTTAACTGGGTGATGGTGCCCCTGCATGTCACCATTTTTGGTCACCCGCCACCCTGGATCTCGGACAACATAGTAACGAATCTGAGCAGCATAGAACACTGGTATGTGGAAGTAGAATTCTCATACCTCAGAGTTTTCGGGGCTTCTGTTCCACCACATGCACTGCCATTGTTATTCTTATTATTTATTAGATTTCGGGCATGCCAAAGCCGAGGCCGCAGCCCTGGAAGACCTAAATTTGGTCTCCATCGAATACAAGAAGCACGATCCGTAGAGGGTCATGAGCAATCATTTGGCCAATTGCAGGCTCAAGAGATTTGAGCATGAGAATTCACCCTCGGATGACATTTTCCGAGGAGAAAGGTCCTATAAGGAGATTCTAGCCCAGATACAATCCTTGGCACCCGAGGAAAGAGCCGATGTTCTAAAGTTCCAGGAACATCGACGTAGCTGTCTCCCCGTAGTGTTGCGAGGTGAGGGTCTGAGTACATCGGAGGCGAAACAGAAAGAGGCCGAAGGCTCTAAAGATGCGACTCCCGATCAAGGAAAACACCAGGACGAGGGGGAGCAAACGAAGTGTTCAAAAGCAGGGATAAAGAATCCAGACCCGCCAAAGAAGCAGAGTCCAGAAGCAGAGATAAATACTCCAGACCCTCCAAAGAAACCGAGCCCGGTCGCTACTTCGGGAAAATCAGCGAAGCAGATCGGAGAACCTATCACATAAGTTACCCCCTTGCAGTCGACGTAGGGAAATATGGATGCAAGATGGATAATCAATGAAGAGTTGAGGCCCATAAGGGTAGAATAACTCCCTTCGAATGAATTTTTCTTCGATAAGAAGAGAAAAGCAGTAGTGAAAAGGGAATTTTATCAGGAAGGAGAGTCAACTGCCAAGAAATATAAAATTTTAACTAATGGAAAGGACAAGAAGAATGAGAAATTCGCCATTGAAATAGCAGGGACACTAGTAGCGTATGCCTCGACGAATCAATTTTCAGTCGGGCTCTTAAAAAACCAACTTAAAAGAAAAAATCGCCTCATTAGGACCCTTGAAGCTAGATTGGCCACAACAACAGAGACTGCTAAAGACTAGGTGAGCGTAGGAATAGAGCAGGCCAGGTTGGCCGATAAAAACGAGATAGAGATGCTCAAAACTAAGCTCGAGAAAGCACAGCTGGTGGTCCGGATGGTCGGATGCAAGCGAGCCAGCAAAGGGATTTGATCGAATAGTTGCAGACTAGGGTGGAGACCACAGAGAGTAGAATGATAAACATCGGGATGTTCAAATCCTAGGTGATCGAGATTCGGAGCAGAGTCTCTGTGGCACAACGAAATTTTCTCACTAAGGTAGAAGCGATCCGGGACAACTGTTTGTTGGTCAATCAGGTTTCCGAGAACTTATCTTCCAGAGAAAGGGATGCCAGAGCAGCTCGGGTCACCTTCCAGGAGGCTGTGATAGCCACAAACAACAGTGTTTCAGCAGGTACTCCCAGGTTCACCATTTCAAAGCAAACCAGAGGAAAAATTCTATTAAAGGAATGGGAGCATAACATCGCCGAAGGCAAGCAACAAGAAAAAAAGATAACCAATTCCTTAGAGGAGGACTTTAGTTCTATAGACGACGAGCTGCTAGGCATTGACAGCGGAGGTAATGCCGAGATGTTGATACAATGAATGTGGAAAATATCTCGCTTGATTTGAAGGAAAAATAAGAAAGAGATTCAACCGATATTTCTCAGATGACTATGGTGGACATAGTCCAAGTAGATAAATGCATGATTAAACCCAGGATGCAATTATGCACCATCGAAATCTAAGATGGACAGATGGAAGATAGGCTGCAATAGTTAGCCCAAGAATGTTACTTCTTTTAAGCCAACTGTCAAGCAGAACCGTCGCGACTAATGTCTCAGCTGGTTGAAAGATGTGTCGCCTGTACCGAGCCCGCACGACGACAAACGTCTGGCACCAAGTGAAGACAGAGAAGGAGAAATGGAGCGATTGCTCTCCTCCCTGTCATAACCGAAATTTTGTGACTATTGAGATTCTATCTTATTTGTAAAATTGTATAAATATACCACACAAAGAAATAAACAGGGCTGGACCTTTTTTTGTCACTTGTAACAGAGTTTTTTTATATTTGAGAGTTAATACAAAGAAAATCTGAAGATTCTCAATTCCGTCATGACTGTGTTACAAGTTTGTTTCCTTGTATCTCATATTTCGTTTCATTTCATATTCCTAATTGATGTAATTCGTTATAATTTAGTACAACCACTACTATAGTGAATGAATTTTGCTTTTCTGTAATTGTTTATTGTTTTTCCTCTGTACCAACTATCAGCGGGTGTAAGACCAGTCCACATTTTCAGAATTCTACACATATTCTCTGCTATATCGGTTATTTCCTTACAGTTTTACTCTTCTGTTTATACGTGAAATTCTCCCTTGATAGGAGCCTTACACCATAGACAGCTAAATGTTTTTCTTCCACCCCATACCTTTTATTAAAATATAACACAGTTATGGGAAAGAGCCTTTGATTTGCATTCCTATTTTATTCCTGAAACTGTAAATTCTCTTTTATATGACCAAATTGAGACAACACTTAATCTCTCTCTGAAGCTTTTCATACTTTTACTGTTCCTCCATGACTGTCCCTGTACCAACACAGCCCAATATAAGAACCCGGATTATCAAACCAAACACACATTGCCTTAAACCTTTTCGACACTATTCTTAAAACAACTACTAACCGGGTCGAACTTGAACGTTCATGGGCAGCCATTGAACAAGATATAACTATCCAGGAACAATTGGAAGCTAGACAACGCTAACGTAGAAATATTCCCTAGTTTCCTTAGCCGAAGGTTGACGTTTCTCTCTTGTCCACCTTTTACCCACTTTCAGATGCCTAGACACTGTACTTCCAAGCCTTAAGTATAGACTCTGGAACAACATCTCTCTGGCGCCGTTGCCGGGGACCGAAGTTATGAAATCTTTTTCCCTAGGAAAACGACATTTGTTTTTTGTTGAAAGTGTTACCCTTTGATAGTGAACAAAGAGTACACACCTTTTAAGGCTTTCTAATCTTTCACTTGGCGACTCCACAAATAATAAACTGGCATCTGGTTGAAGGAATACTAGACAAAACCCAGATGGTAAGCAGATTACACCCGCTACCGATCCCGAAAAGATTCTAAATGTGAGAGGCTCTCTTAAGCCAACCGTTGCAGTTTACAAACTTAAAACCCCACCGCTGAAGACTAAGAGTTCTTCCGAAACCTCAACTTCGCTCAGTCCTCTCTTTGATACTAAAGTTTCAACACCAAACTGCTCTGAAGTTAGGAGTGAGATTCATCCGACAGTCCCATTAGTACACAAAGGAAAGGGCCCTCTTGAAAGTTCGTCGGCTTTTGACATACCATCTTTCCTTCAGTTGAATTTCCCGACTTCACCAAATTCTGAAGAGTGTGTTACAAACTCGGTTTCCACACCCGTCAGTTCTCCTAATTTCGCCTCTTGCAAATCCAAGGAAACGAGTCCTCGCATCCCTTATCTTCCCTCTTCGGATTTTCCTCTTCGCGAAGAAAACAAAGAGTCACTTTTAATTTTCCAAAACCCCCTTTATAACTTTCCACAAATAACAATGGCAGCTGTCGGAGGAGGAGGTGGAGGGTTTGTAGGAGGAGGTGGAGGGTTTATCGGAGGAGGAGGGGGAGGAGCCCCTCTAGGAGGAGCTGGAGGCCAGGTCCGAACTTGGTTTTGGAGCCTACCTGCAACATTGATCTTGTCTTATGACACTTTGGAAGATGCTTTCCTTAGACAATGGGGCGAGAGAAAATACCATCTATATTATTTAACCAAATTTGGGTCTTTGAGAAAAAAGAATTTAGAAACAGTCGTGGAATTTATTCAAAGATTCAACAAACTGTATAATAATATCCCAACCAAGGTTAAACCGTCCCAACCCGTGGCCAAAGTAACTTTCGTCGGAGCTTTCGAATCGGATTTTGCACTCCTTTTGCGAGAAAGAAGGGGAGCCACCCTAAACCAAATGCATGATGATGCGGTAGAAATAGAGTCTAATATGATGGCTTCAGGTAAGCTTAAAGTTAATAGTCAAACAAATAAACTGACAGTACCTAGCCAAGCATCCCAAACTAAGAACATACATAAATTGTGCTTGGGATCTCATGGAAAACTTTTTCTCATCCGTGAATGTCCACTTTATCCCTCGCACAGAGAATTTACATGCTAATGCATTGGCAAAAGAAGCTTCAACCTTCTCTCCTCCCACGACTTTCAAATTGAAGTATCACATTGAAATCAGATATAAACCCTCTATACCAGACAATATCCGACACTTGCAGGTCTTTGAGGATGACGAAAAAATTAAGAAATTTCTTGCAGCAGTGGGTGAATTCTCTGAAACTCATGCAGACCAAGAAAATCAAAACGACCTGATGTGGATCATGCAAGAAGGGGAAGATCCTGAAACCTTCCGAGAAAAAATTGCGGATCATCGTATGCTGGTCCTAAAAAACAACCAGATTCCGAAAGGATTGATTCCTTTAGAAAGACTTTTTTATCAGAACGACGTACCTGTAAAATCCACTTTACAGCCCCAACCAGAAGAAGTGGAGGACTGTGATATAGGAACTAAAAAAGAATCCAGGGTGGTAAAAATATCCAAGTTCCTCCCTCCTGAAATGAAAGTTAAGTATAAATACCTACTCAGACAGTATAAAGATGTTTTCGCCTAGTCTTATGATGAGCTAAGAACGTATGACACTTCCATAATTGATCACAAAATACCTTTGAAGCCTGGGGTCAAACCGTTTAGGCAAAAGCTTAGGCAGATTAACCCCATTTTGTTACTTGTGATCGAAAAGGAAGTTAAGAAACTTCTAGATGCAAAAATAATCGTACCTCTGAGATACTCAGACTGGGTAGCAAACCTGGTCCCGGTCAGGAAAAAGAGTGGGGAAATCAGATTGTGTGTGGATTTCCAAAATTTAAATAAGTCGTCTCTCAAGGACAATTATCCGCTGCCCAAAATGGACCATGTGCTAGAAAAAGTAGTTGGAGAAAACCAAATGTCTATGATAGATGGGTTTTCTGGTTATAATCAAATCGCCATGAATGAACAAGACAGGGAAAAACTGCTTTCACCACACCATGGGGTACATTCATGTATGAAAAAATGCCTTTTGGTTTGATGAATGCAGGGGCCACTTTCCAGTGCGCTATGGACATCGCCTTCATAGGAGAAAGGGACAAGTTCGTAGTCATTTACCTCGACGATTTGACGGTTTTCTCTAAAACTGATGAAGAACACTTGATGCATCTCAAATAGACCTTTGAAAAATTCCGCAGGTTTGGTCTATCTTTAAACCCAAGGAAATCACATTTCTCTATGCGGGAAGGTAAGATTTTGGGCCATATCGTATCTAGGGATGGAATTAGGATTGATCCTAAGAGGATTGAAGAAATAGATACTATAAATATTCCCAGAAATGTAAAAGAGATTCAATCTTTCTTAGGAAGAATAAATTTTCTACGAAGGTTTATCCCCAATTTCGTTGAGATTGTCAAATTTATCACAGGGATGTTGAAGAAGGACAGCGGATTAAATTGGACAACTGAGGCCAGAGCATCATTCACGCGTATTAAGAAAGTCATAAGCAAGGTACCTGTGTTAGCAAGCCCAGACTATCTGAAAGATTTTCTTATCTTCTCATTTGCCTCTGAACATACTATCACCGCGGTGCTCCTACAAAATAATGAAGAAGGATTCGAACAACCGATCGTGTTTTTTAGCAAGAGCCTTAGAGACGCAGAACTAAAGTATGACATAATAGAAAAACAAGTGTACACAATGGTATAAGCACTAAAATGTCTATCGGCATTTCGCCTTTTCAAATGGTCTATGGGACAAATGTTGTTCTACCTATAAACCTGGTGCTACCAGTGATGAAGTTATGGCAGGATCAAAATGAAGAACCCAATCATGTAACTAGGAGAATAAATCAGCTGATTGAGGTTCAACAACATAGAGTCGAAGTTGATGAAAAAATGCAGAAGTACCAAGATGACATGAAAGCATTCTTCGACCGCAAAGCAAAGGACAGAGAATTCCTTCCAGGTGATTTAGTGTTAAGATGGGATGCAAGAAAGGAGGAAGCAACGAAGCATAGTAAATTTGACCACCTCTGGTATGGACCATTCAGGGTCTCGGCTCTGGAAGGAAAAAATTATTTCCTATTGGAAAATATAGACAGAGAAGTCCTCAACGCTCATGTCAATAGGTTGTATCTAAAGAATTACATGACATAACAGTCGCCAGATTAAAAAAAAATAAAAAAAAATAAAAATAAATTTATTATATATATTTTGTGTACATATGTGTATTTTCATTTAAACATTTCTTTTGATTTTCTTTTTTCGTTCATGAACTTTCGACACATTTCGAATAAGATTCGTATTTGCTTTTTACAGGATTCCAGCTACATACGAAACAAGCGAGAAAAGTAATCTGAAAGTCGGTGTCAGAAATAAATCGGCATAAACAGGTGATACCTAAAGTAGTTTCATATTGCGCAAAGAAAGTGGAATGAAAAGGTAAAGATGAGATTTCTCAAAAGACATGTTATAAAGGACTGTTAAAGAAAATCGAGGTAACGCCATTCAAACTGCAACATCAGCTGAACTGATAAATAACAGAGTTGTTTCTTTGTTTGATAATCTCAGAAAAAATTTAGACAATTTAAACGATTCGCCCAATCTAAAAACAGTCAGTCAAAGTAAATTATCCCCGAAAATATCTACAAGAGTCAGTTTTGAATTGTTCGACCTCTGTATTTTCAGTTAATAAATCACTATCTGGCATCCTTTCTATCTTCGGGTTTAACTTTTAAAAAGTCACCATCTTTCCGTTTCATATACGAAGGGATAAAAGTTTTTCGTTTCAACCTCGTGAGTTTCAAAACAGATTGTGGAAAGAAAGCGGGTCTTCACAACTACTCGATCCCCTGCTAAGCGAAGGAACATTTAGAGTGATCCTAACTTTCCTAGTTTTTTCAACGACATCGGAGGATTGAAGCTTGCTCAAATGGAATTCCCTTAAAAAGTTATTTCCTTTTTCTCCCTAAGAACGAAGATGTTGTGAAGGTCGAGGGAAGGTTGGTACCAAGTAATCAAAGTAAGTTGACAGACCTATAATGAAAAATATTACGCAGATATCAGCCTTGATACAAACTGATTGCCCCCATCTTCGCACTCTAAAAAGTAAATCATAAGATAGGTGGTGAAAGGAAATTTAGAAATGATTGCCCTCATCTCAGCATTTAAATGCATAAATATATTCCGAAGTGGTGAAAGGAAATTCAGTAAAAGGGGCCAGATAACTTCACTGGGGTACTGAACAGGCTCGCTGGCAGTGAAGCAATGTCTGAGATATCTGTAAGGCTTTTATACATGAATATCACTCCACTCTGGTAACCAATGCTTTTTAAAACCTGATCCACATCCCAAATTCAGACGGGACTCCCCAATTAAAAACATATAATCTTATTCTTTTGACGCAAGCTGATAGCCACAAGATCTGTTGGGTCTCCTAGGACTGTTTCGATTGTCTTAAAACATACCTAAAATTTAGTAGCGGGAGAGGGAAAATTGTGAAAGGGACTACAATTATGTTTAAAAAGAGTATCTGATTTTGAAAAGGCTTTTCAAGGTAAAGAACAAAGTCTCTTTCCCCCTTCGACACCTTTTTCTCGGGAACTTTTTCGCCTGATTGAGCTTTTGACTCCATTTACCCAATATTGGCATGTGGTCTACTGTTCTTCCTGCCTCACAGGAAGGCGGGATCCCTAGTTGGAGCCTATGTTGGAGCCGCCCTTATTTTTCTAGCCCGTCACAATTTTCATTTTGATGCTTAAAGTCTAAAGATGGTTTTCATAATTTCCCTTTGAGATATCGAGATCTATGAAGCTTTATCACGCGAGCAACGATGATTATTCTACTCTCGAAACAAGTCCTACCTTTCGTAAAAATGTTTCCTCTTTGGTTCTACTTCGGGATCTCGTAGGTCAGATACTATAAGTCATGTAGTTCACACGTCTCGAGCCGCGAAACAACGAAATCATTTTAATTTTTCACTCAAGACAGTAACGAGGGTAAAGTTTTAGCTAACCCATGATTAAACGTCGTCGAGGTTTTGCGCCTCGGCGTTCGCAAACCAAAACATTTGTTGTCAGGGCCCCAATAGCCGAGAACACGAGATCCTTATTTGACTAAACCATGTCAAGGTTAAAGGCAAAAGATAACCATGGTAAAAGATTCTCTCGGCGTTTCACCACTCGACGTTGTCCTTTTCGAAAGTTACACCGTCTAAACCCTGACTCGCGAAATCATGATGCGGTTATAACGTGATTAATTAATCACTTAATCCGAGATTATCTTCCCTTTAATTAAGTCATGTTATTGCGATCTCACAGTTTCGCAGCTCGACATGTAAATCTCTCAGAAACTTATCTTCGAAGCTCCAAGTCGTGATATGGCGAATATAATAATTATAAAATTAATCAAGCCCCAAATCACGATTACCTTTTATTAACCAAAATACATCTTCGCAGTCTCGGGTGTTAGAGACTCAAAATGTTAAAGTAAAATCCCTGATATAACGAGTACCGAAATATTTATTAACGTTGGTAAACCAGATTAATTAAGCTAAATCAATACATATCCCACGTTTTTATGTCTGCACGATTTACGAGGTAGCCTTAGTCTTTCATACGCCACCGACATTTTAAACCGCCAAAATTTATGGCATTAATGAGGAAATAGGGTAAATCGATGAATATAAGGTCATATTTTTATGACAAAAATTATTTCTAAATATGATTTGACAGGCTTGTTCTGAAAGGTACCGAATTTTCAAATATATATAAGAGCTGTGGTTCATTATAACAAATGCATTTCATATTACGTAGAGCACATTATCTCTGAGTAGCTGACTTCTGTATGTATACGCATTTCTATCGCAGAAGAGCCAAAACGCAATCTCCAACGATGGCACCGCGAAAAGCATCAAAGGTGAATGTTGAGGTTTTGGGACAAGGCTCGGACAATGTCTCTGATACTTCGCCTCAAAGTATCGATTCGGTCCCGAATTGGTCGTTCGTTTCGGATGTTCTACAGGAAGAGTTGGTGGACTATTTCGACGACTCCAACGACAACAAAAAAGATGATATGACCACCAAGTACAAAATAGTCGTCCAATCCGGAATGCACAGAGTATCAGCCAGGCCACGGTTTCTTCCATATTATGATATGGTCTGATGGGCATTGGACCATGTGGACATACCGACCAAAACCATCATGAACGAGCAAAAAATCACCATCTGGACCTTCAGGACGGAACATATGCAAACCATGTATAAGATTCCCACGACGTCCGACCACACATATGGCACTGAATTCTTAGACGAGTTCAAGGAGAAGGAATGCAAACAGTATGATAAAACCATGTCCAGTTTAATAAAGGATTGGGTTTCGAACACCGTAAAGTTCAGGGCTGATAGCCATGACATATATTCTATCGCTTCTTTAGAACCGCAGTACAAATATTTAGCCATGATGACATGCAGGTTATTCGAGAAAGAGGATACCTCGCATTTTTTCATTGCGTGGGTGCCTCTAATATTTCGGGTCACTGAAGGCAGTTCCTTTGACTGGGAAAAGATTCTTTCCGATAGCTTGACCAGTCGGGTCACAGAGTATCGGGCGCAGGAATAGAATGGGAAGGCATCTTCATTATTCATGTCTGCATACATTATGGACGCAATTTTTTCTATGACACCATTTCCATTGATGAGCCGGAGTTGGACTCCAGCCGAAGACGAACCCATGCATGTATATCATGCAAAATTATGGGAAAACAAAATGGAAAATTTTGCGTATGAAATATTTCACTGGGTGATGGTGCCCCTGCATGTCACCATTTTTGGTCACCCGCCACCCCGGATCTTAGACAACATAATAACGAATCTGAGCAGCATAGCAGATTGGTATGTGGAAGCATAATTCTCACACCTCAGAGTTTTCGGGGCTTCTGTTCCACCACATCCACTGCCATTGTTCATTCTCGACAAGCTGGCTTGTCGCGAGGTCGCCCGACAAACGGTAATTGGCAGTGTAAGCAAATAAATTAAAGGGTACTCGAAGAAGGTATGGCCGTCTTTTCCTATTCATTTGAATTCTTATTCTTTATTAGATTTCAGGCATGCCAAAGTCGAGGCCGCAGCCCTGGAAGACCTAAATTTGGTCTCCATCGAATACAAGAAGCACGATCCGCAGAGGGTCGTGAGCAATCATTTGGCCAATTGCGGGCTCAAGAGATTTGAGCATGAGAATTCACCCTCGGATGACATTTTCCAAGGAGCAAGGTCCTATGAGGAGATTCTAGCCTAGATACAATCCTTGGCACCCGAGGAAAGAGCCGATGTTCTGAAGTTCCAGGAACATCGACGTAGCTATCTCCCCGCAGTGTTGCGAGGTGAGGGTTCGAGTACATCGGAGGTGAAATAGAAAGAGGCTGAAGGCTCTAAATATGCGACTCTCGATCAAGGAAAACACCAGGACGAGGGGGAGAAAATGAAGAGTTTGGAAGTAGAGATAAAGACTCTAGACCCGCTGAAGAAGTAGAGTCCGAAAGCAGAGATAAAGACTCCAGACCCTCTGAAGAAATCGAGCCCGACCACTACTCCGGGAAAATCAGCGAAGCAGATCAGAGAACCTATCACATCAGTTACCCCCTTGCAGTCGACGTAGGGAAATGTCGATGAAGGATGGATAATCAATGAAGAGTTGAGGCCCATAAGGGTAGAAGAAATCCCTCCGAATGAATTTTTCTTCGATAAGAAGAGAAAAGCAGTACTGAAAAGGGAATTTTATCAGGAAGGAGAGTCAATTGCCAAGAAATATAAAATTATAATTGATGGAAAGGACAAGAAGAATGTGCAATTCGCCATTGAAATAGCAGGGACACTAGGAGCGTATGCCTCGGCGAATCAATTTTCAGTCGGGCTCTTAAAAAACCAACTTAAAAGAAAAAATCGCCTCATTAGGACCCTTGAAGCCAAACTGGACACAACAACAGAGACTGCTAAAGACCAGGGGAGCGTAGGAATAGAGCAGGCCAGGTTGGCCGATAAAAATGAGATAGAGATGCTCAAAACTAAGATCGAGAAAGCACAGCTGGTGGTCCGGGATGGTCGGATGCAAGCGAGCCAGCAAAGGGATTTGATCGAACAACTACAGACTAGGGTGGAGACCGCCGAGAGAAGAATGATAAACATTGGGATGTTCAAATCCTAGGTGATCAAGATTCGGAGAAGAGTCTCTGTGGCATAGAGAAATTTTCTCGCCAAGGTAGAAGCGATCTGGGACAACTGTTTGTTGGTCAATCAGGTTTCCGAGAACTTATCTGCCAGAGAAAGGGATGTCGGAGCAGTTCGGGTCGCCTTCCAGGAGGCTGTGATAGCCATGAACAACAGGGTTTCAGTAGGTACTCCCAGGTTCACCATTTTAGAGAAAACCAGAGGAAACATTCTATTAAAGGAATGGGAGCATAACATCGCCGAAGGCAAGCAGCAAGCCAAAAAGATAACCAATTCCTTAGAGGAGGCCTTTAGTTCTATAGACGGCTAGCTGATAGGCATTGACAGTGGAGGTAATGCCGAGATGTTGATACAAATGAATGTGGAAAAGATCTCGCTTGATCTGAAGGAAAAATAAGAAAGAGATTCGGTCGATATTTCTCAGATGACTATGGTAGACATAGTCCAAGTAGATAAATGCATGATTAAACCCAGTGCACAATTATGTGCCATCGACATCATAGATGGACATATGGAAGACAAGCTGCAACAGTTAGCCCGAGAATGTTACTTCTTTGAAGCTAGCTGTCAAGAAGAACCGTCGTGACTAATATCTCAGCTGGTTGAAAGATGTGTCGTCTGTATCGAGCCCACGCGATGACAAACGTTTGGCACCAAGTGAAGACAGAGAAGGAGAAATGGAGCGATTGCTCTCCTCCCTATCATAACCGAAATTCTGTGACTATTGAGATTCTATCTTATTTGTAAAATTGTATAAATATACCACACAAAGAAATAAACAGGGCTGGACCTTTTTGTGTCGATTGTAATAGAGTTTTTTTACATTTGAGAGTTAATATAAAGCAAATCTGAAGATTCTCAATTCTGTCATGACTGTGTTATAAGTTTGTTTCCTTGTATCTCATATTTCGTTTCATTTCATATTCCTAACTGATGTGCTTCGTTATAATTTAGTACGACCACTACTATAGCGAATAAATTTTGGTTTTCTGTAATTGTTTACTGTTTTTCCTCTGTACCAACTATCAGCGGGTGTAAGATCAGTCCACATTTTCAGAATTCTACACATATTCTCTGCTATATCGGTTATTTCCTTACAGTTTTCCTCTTCTGTTTATATGTGAGATTCTCCCTTGATAGGAGCCTTACACCATAGACAACTAAATGTTTTTCTTCCACCCCATACCTTTTATTAAAATATAACACAGTTACGGGAAAGAGCCTTTGATTTGCATTCCTATTTTATTCCTGAAACTGTAAATTCTCTTTTATACGACCAAATTGAGACAACACTTAATCTCTCTATGAAGCTTTTCCTACTTTTACTGTTCCTCCATGACTATTCCTGTACCAACACAACCCAATATCGAACTCGGATTATCGAACCAAACACACATTGCCTTAAACCTTTTCAACACTATTCTTAAAACAACTACTAACCGGGTCGAACTTGAACTTTCATGGGCAGCCATTGAACAAGATATAACTATCCAGGAACATTTGGAAGCTAGACAACGCCAACGTAGAAATCTTCCCTAGTTTCCTTAGCCGAAGGTTGACGTTTCTCTCTTCTCCACCTTTTACCCAATTTTGGATGCCTAGACACTATAATTCCAAGCCTTAAGTACCGACTCTGGAACAACATAGGACATTCACTAAAACTAACATACGGTTCACACCCTTTCATCTAATCCATTGTGAGGAGGCCATCTTATCTATCAAGTGCCAAATCCCCTCCCTCCATTTAGCTATAAAACCCCTCCTTGATAATACTCCCTTAGAGTGGATATTAGTGACTTTGGAATGCATAAACGAAGACCGTCGTATCACCTTACAAACCATTGAAGTGGAGAAAAGATCTTTAAATCTCAATGTGGCCATAAGGTACATCCTCGTTTCTTTCACACAGGTGATTAAGTCATGGTATATGGAAAATCACATGACATATTAGGTCAAGGTAAGTTTGAACCACTATGGAAGGGCCCTTACATTGTCAAACAATGCTCAAGTAACAAGGCACATCTTCTTGTAGGGCTTGAAGGGGAGATTCTCCCTAACCCTCACAACATGCTCTACATTAATAAATTTTACCCTTTATTATTTCTTTAGAGTTACCTTTTATCTTGTATATAGGTTAGATAGTCTTTTGCATCCCTTTTGTAAAGTTTGCATCTCATTCATTGTTTTCTTGCACCTTTCAAATGGAACATTCATCCCATTTATATATTGGTTTATATTGATGGTGAAGGTCACTATTCAAGGAATCTAGCCTTTATATATTGGACCCTCCTTACCCCCTCACATTCCCTTGTTCACTCCAGTGAATGTTTTGTTGGAATTACCACCAATAACCAGGTTGAATATGATGTTGTGATTGGTTTGTTAGTTGCTTCCCTTAACCGTCACATCCTTCACCTCCATGATTGTATTGATTCTAGCTAGCTTCTTGTCATGTAATTGAATAGGGTTTATCATGTGTGTAACCCTTTTATTTTTAGAAAGTATTTATGAGTTAAAATTTTGGTGCACTCATTTGAATCAATTTTATTTAGCCATGTTCCTAGAAGAAAAAATAATTTCATAGATACTATTGCCAATAACATTCTAGATTGGTATTTAACACATGCATACATAAGAAGATAACACATTTTTATTTCATATCTAATATAGCATGCACAATCATTTATAAATAAAAGCATATATATTGGCAGTCCACATTTTCATGAAATTTGCATCCATAGTGAATATGTATATATCCATCTATATAAAAAGTCAAAACACCACATTATTTTGCATAGAGTCCACTACAAATATTAATGGCATGCCCATAGAATTCTACATACATAAAAAAAAATACGGGTAGAGGGGCCACCAAAATAATCATCCCCTTCATCTTCTTTGAATGGAGGATCATGAGCTAAGGGACCTATGTCCACCCTAGAAAGATCATAGACAACATGGCCCACCATAGTTTCTCTCTGTAGGATTGGGCACCAATCAGGTGGTTCTCCTGTATATTTTTCTACATATGCATCATCTAACTCATGCCACTCTTTCTCAGATAATCAAGTTATTAGTCGATCCAACTTTTGTCTCATCTCCTCCATTATTTGGTCACTGTCTACCCTTTGCTTGGGCCCCAATTTACTAGGATTGATAGGATCCACTCACATACAATTCTAATCCCGCCTTACCAAACTCCCTGTTGCTATATATGCACAAACATATAGTAGATGATTATTATCATATATTGAAATATTCTACTCTATGTGATTAAATCAAATCACACTATAATAATCTATTTTTAAGGTCACACCAAGCTAGACACCAAATTGGTGTATGAGA
>SNQJ01S0124323.1:9030-35642 GCA_010110895.2 Picea sitchensis | reverse complement strand
AAGTTTAAATTGTTTTCATTTCTTTTTAATTATTTTTCTTTTTCACCTTGTTTTTTTAATTTGGGTTTTGAATATATTTTTTCCTCATTTAAAAACTATATATATTTGCAATTTTATCTTTTCTATTTATTTATTTTTTAATGTAAATTAAAAAGAAAATAGTTGGTAAATAAATTTTCAAGTGACCATTTGGGGTCCAATTTTGGATTGTTTATTTGCATAGGGATCTATTGTCAAGGCCACAATTTCAATTAGGTCGTAAAGAACTATAATTTTAATGCTTAGAAAAAAAAAAAACATTTTTCTTTAGGTAGCATTATTTTTTTTATTTAGGTGTTGATTTTAAGGTTTTTTGGCACATCTATATGAGGTTTTAAGACCATGCTTGAAAAATGTTGTAATTTTAACCTAGGATAGAAGAAATGGTGCTACCAGTAGCACCACTTTTTCATTCGGGGGTTGATTTTCATGTTTTTTTATGTAAAAATATGGGTTTTAAGGGCTAGAGTTCTCGTTAAGTCGGTAACTTTGTTAACTTAGAAATGTATGTGTATTGGCCCGGAATGCAAGAAGATGTAGCTTGGTATATTAGAGGAAGCATGCTTTATTGTATCAACAAGCCCAATAATAGAAATCAAGGTTCATACCATCCTTTACCCATACCCACTCAACCTTGGGAAAGCATTTCCATGGATTTTGTGTGTGGTTTTCCAACAACTAGGAAGTGAAATAACTATAAGTTTGTGCTATTTGACAGGTTCTTTAAAGATGTGCATTCATATTCCTTGTAAAAAGACCATCAAAGGACAAGAAGCAACAAACATGTTCATTGAACAATTCTAGGTTCACTTTGGGATACCAAGGAGAATCCTCTCATACAAGGATACTATATTTCTTAGTGCCTTTTGGAATACACTTTGGGAAAAGATGGACATTGGGTTGAATAGATCTACACCATATCATCCTTAGATAGATGGGCAAAGACAAGTAGTCAACATGACTTTGGTTCAACTTTTGAAGGGTTACAATAAAAAGAATCTGAAGACTTGGGATGAAAATCTGATTTACATTCAACACTCTTATAATAGAGCAGTCCATACTTCTACTAGTAAGTCCCATTTTGAGACTTGCTTTGGATATTTGTCACCTTCACCCTTAAATGTTGTCTATGGATAGTAAGGAGGAGTGAGAGAAGATAACACATGAGAAGCATTGAAATTATATAAATTTGTTCAAAATATTAGGCAAATCCATTTGTAGCTATAGGAGAGGTTGAAGAAGTCACATGAAAGGTTTAAATCCCAACATGATCAACACATAATCGAGAAAACATTTAAGTTCGGAGGTAGGTTTTGATTGCAGTTGAAAAAGGAAATATTATAGGTTCTTAGTAATAATATTAAGCCTCTATAGTATGGCCCTTTTGAGGTATTGGAGAAGGTGGGTGATAACGCCTACAAACTTAGTCTACCACCATATGCATTTACTTAGTAGTGAATGTGGACAATATGAAACTCTATGATCCTTCCATGTTGGATCAATAAAGTGATGAGCATGTCCTACCTACTATAGAGGACTTAGCACCAGAATATCAGGAGGAGTTGGAAAAAGATACAGTTTTGTAGATGGATTCCAGAACTACCAAATAGAGGTAGCATGACCTTTGGCAGATTGGGTTGAAAGGATAACTTCTAGGAAATTAAAAATGGTGCTCCAAGGAGAAGGTAGAGGAAAAATTTCCTTGCCTCATTGAGTAAAATATTTTTAGGGCCAAATCCTCCCTAAATGGGGAGGTATGATCCATATTGGATTGTTATATAATTTTTCATCTATTTGGGTACTTTATAGTTGGAAAAATTGGAGGAATTGGCTTGTAGGGCCCATTTTAGTTGTTAGGGGCTAGTTTGAAGATTTGGGGTTTAGAACATTCTAGATCCATTTTGAGGCATTGAACAACATTTTTGGGGGTCAAAAATTTGTGAGCATAGCTCTCAACCCATTAATGTTGTTCTACAAACTGAGACCTTTCCAATGGTGTGAAAATCACCTCAATCAGAGATCGTATGCAAAGTTATGCCTCCCACACGTTGACCTACTTTGTTGACCACCATAGTACCAAGAAAATTCCATGTCATCCCCCATTACTCACACGTGTGGGGATATCCATGTGTGGACTTTTAAGAATATTCTATAAGGTACACAACCTAAAACTAATTGAGGGTTGAAACATGAAAAAAATCTAACCCTAGATGGCTATCAGGCTATGTTAAATATTGGACCACTAAGAGGAGAAAAGCATCCATTCTTTAGCATTTTACTTGTTCCATAGTTCAGTAGAGAATCTAGGAGTGGGAGTTGAGAGCATGATAGGAGAGGGAGAATATTTTGTAGTAGCCAGTCAGGCCTTAGTGTCAAAGGACACTACACAATGAATGTCTCTTTGTATTTGCATTTTCATAACTGAATAAAAGAGAGAAGATCATAAGCCTAACCTTTTTGATGGGTTTTCTCCCATATTGGGTTTCCCAGGATACATCTTGTGTTCAATTGTATCGATGGTGTGTTCATTTAATTTTTCTTTCATTTTCATATTTAAGTTATTTTCATAAATTTGAGCAATAAGATAGTGCCAATAAATATGATATCTAACAAAATACACTTGTATAAGAGAATATTTGAGTATAATACAAGATCTAATGTGACAAAATATTCCAGTGGAATATCCACGACAATGTACCAATCATATTGGTATAAGAGAATTTTTCTTTGGGGTATCTATGGGAAGTTGCAAGATCCAGGAGTTGGCTTAAGAAATAAGTTGTAGAACCCTAGCCATGGTGAATGAGTCCATTAATAAAAACTATATCGATGCAACATAAAAGGGATTTGTGAGGCTAGAAGAGAAAATCATTGATATATCTCACAACATGGACCTCCTCATGGTGGGTCTAGATAACAATTTTAGACCTTTCATGGAGGTTGGTGGCTCTAAATTATAATTTGTATTGGATGAGAAACCTGGAGGTAGTGAAGACCCAGAAAAACGAGTCAAAAAAAATCCCAAGAAAAGGAAACCAAATTCCAATGCCATCACTCATTCACAAACTCTATTTAAAATGGAACCAAGGGTGGATATCAAGCCATGTCAATGTGAGATCAATGTTGTTAAGTTGAATCATTGGTTGTAATGGTTAGAAGTGTATTTCAATGTACATAATATGGATGAAGAGAATAAAATTTCATTTGCATGATTGAAAGTAGAGGGCCATGCACTAATCTAGTGGGAAATCCACACAAATACACTTAGGCTAGAGGGTGATCCACTAGTAACTAAGTGGGAGGTGTTTAAAAGCCTCATCAAGTCCCAATTCTACACTATTGGGTATGTATAGGACCAATGGATCTATTGGCATCACTTCAAGTAGAGGAAGGGTGAGAAGGTGCACGAGTAAACCACTGAGTTCGGGAAAATGGTTATCATGTTGCGGATCTCTCCAAGAACCTACAAATACTCCTCGAGTATTTGGGGAATCTACATAGCCATTTGAAAAATCAAGTGATGCTCTTCAAAACAAGGACAAGTGATGAGGATTGTGTGCAAGTACAATACTCGGAGAACATAGGCCATAAGAAAGGAAAACCAAGTGGTTCTGTACAAAAACACCACCAAGACTCTTCCAAGGATGGGAAGAAGAAGTGGAAAGGAAAATATAAGAAAATGATAGCTACTGCATATCATTGCAAGGTTCCTAGTCTAGAACTATCAAAAAAACATCAATTGTCAGTGAATATCAAGAAATGTGAGTTTTCTCAACAATAATTAGTGTATTTAGGGTACGCTATCGGTGGAGGGGAGCTCAAGATAGACCCCACAAAGATGGAAGCCATCATCAAGTGGTTGGTTCCTACTAATTTCACTGAAGTTAGGATATTTCTTGGGGAAACGCAATACCTATGAAAGTTCATAGAATCCTTTTCAATGGTAGTTGCACCAATCTATTTTATAATAGACAATGTTAAGAGTTTCAAGTGGGGAAAGAATCGGCGGAAATATTTTGATGAACTAAAAAAAAAGATAAATCAAGCACCACTTCTTGGCTTGCCTAACTTGCAGAAGCCCTTCTAATTGGAGACAAATGCGAGTGGATATGCTATGGGAGAAATCCTGATGCAGGAAGGTAAACCAACATTCTATCATTTTGAATTGTTTCATGGGGGAGTCCTAAACTACCCTACATGTGATCTGGAACTCTATGCCCTCATTCAAGTTATTAAGAAGTGGAAACACTATCTAATGGGTAAGGAAACCATTATCCACAGTATTCACTAGCCACTACACTGTTTGTAGGCCTAAAGTAAGATTCAACAAACCAAGCATTACAAGCGGATGGCGTTTTTGCAGCAATTTCGTCTAGTCATCAAATATGAGAAGGGAAGCACTAAGATGTTGGTGGAAATTATTTCAAGGCCACCCACATACAAGATTATATATTTTGGAACTCTTATGCACATGGATCCTTTTACCCATGATGCATAAAAAAAGGTATACATAGAAGATACAAACTTCAAAGAGGTGTTTCAGCAGTTACGAGTCCAAATTCATGTAGAATAAGGTGACGGTAAGGCTAACTATCATCTCCAAATGGGTTGCTCTACAAGCTAGATAAGCTCTATGTTCCTAAAGGTGAAATATTGCAACTTATCAAAGAGGCTCACACCTGCAAGGTTGTTGTACATTTTGGTGTTGGGAAGACAATTGCCAACATACAAAGGTATGTGTATTATCTCAGAATGCAAGAAAATATAGCTCGATATATTAGTGGATGCATGATTTATTCTACCAGCAAGCCCGGTAATAAAAAGAAAGGTTTTTACCATCCTTTACTTATACCCACTCAACCTTCAAAAATAATTTTCATGGATTTTGTTGGTGGTTTTCTAACAACTATGAATGGACATGACTATATTTTTGTGGTAGTTGAGAGGTTCAACAAGATGTGCATTCTCATTCCTTATAAAAAGGCCATCAAAGGACAAGAAGAAACAAACATGTTCATTGAATAGGTTTGGGTGCACTTTGGGATACCAAGGAGCAACATATCAGACAGGGATACCAGATTTCTCAATGCCCTTTGGACTACACTTTGGGAAATGATGGACACAAAGTTGAAGATATCTATAACATTCCATATACAAACAAATGGGTAGACACAAGTAGTTAACATGACTTTGGTTCAAATTTTGAGGGGTTATAACGAGAAGCATCCAAATACTTGGGATGAAAATTCAATCTACATTCAATGCTCATATAACGTAATAGTCCATACTTATATTTCTAAGTCCCCTTTTGAGACTTGTTGTGGATATTTGTTAAATTTACCCTTGGATGTTGTATATGGATAACAAGGAGGAGTGAGGGAAGACATAATAGGAGAAGCGTTGAAATAAGAGAAATTTATTGGAAAGATTAGGCAAATCCATTTTCAAGTACAGGAAATGCCAAACAAGTTGCAAGAAAGTATAATGCCTAAGATGATGAGAACAAAGCCGAGAAAAAATTTAAGGTGGGAGATAGAGTTTGATCAAGATGAACAAGGAAAGAATACAAGGTCCTAGTAAAAATATTAAGGTGTTTTCATATGGTCCTTTTGAGGAATTGGAGAAGCTGGGTGATAATGCCTACAGACTTAATCTACCCCCATACATGCACATTTACTCAATAGTGAATGTGGAAAATATGAAACTCCATGAACCTTCCATGTTGAATCAGGAAATTGGGTTGTAAGTCCTAACTACTATATAAGACATAGCACCAAAATCTCAAGTTGAGTTGGCAAAAGATACAGTTTTGTACAAGAAGTCTAGAACTATCAAATAGGGGTAGCATGACCTTTGACAAATCAGGTTGAAAGGACAACTTCCAGGCAATGAAAAATGGTACTCTAAGGAGAAGGTCGAGGAAGAATTTCCTCACCTCATCTATTAAATTATTTTGGGGACCAAAAGCCCCCTTAAATGGGGACTAAAATCCTCCATTTTAGTGGCAGGTTCTAGTTTGTAATTTATGGTCTGGAACCTTCCAAATCCATTTTGAAGCATCAAATGGTATTTTTAGGGATCAAAATTTTGTGAGCATGGCTCCCAATTCCTTGATATTTCTATACACACCAAGACCTTTCCAACAGTGTGAAAATCACCTCAATCGAAGCTCATATGCGGAAGTTATGCCTCCCGAAATTTGACCTACCTTATTGACCATCATGGTACCGAGTTGATGCCACATTAGCTACCATTACTCACACATGTGGGGATAGCCATGTGTGTACTTTCAGGAATATTCTAAAAGGTCCAAAACCTAACATTAATTGAGGGTTTAGACATAAAAAAAATTACCCTAGATATCTATCAAGCTATGTTAAATATTGGGTAGCTAGGAGGAGAAAGGGTTCCATTTTTTAGAAATGTACTTGTTCCATAATTGAGTAGAGAATCTAGGAGTGGGATTTGAGAGCATAACAAAGAAGGAATAAGATTATGTAGCAGTCATTCATGTCACAGTGTCAAAGGCTACTCCATAATGAGTGCCTCTTTCTTTGCATTTGCATGTTCATAACTAAAGAGAGAAGAGTAGAGCATAGGCCTCACCTTATAGCTAGTTTTTATCCTAGTTTGGGATTCCCAAGACACATCTTGTGTTCAATTGTTTAGATGGTGTGTTCATTTGTTGTTTTTTCATTTTCATATTTCAACTATTTTCATAAATTTGAGCAATAAGCTAGTGCTAATAAATCTAATATCTAAGGAAATAAACCGACATAATACAATATTTTAGTATTAGAAGATCTGTTGTGATAAATTGTTCCATTGGAATATCTATGATAGTTTACATATCATATTGGTATGAGAGAATTTTTCTTTAGTGTATTTTTGCGAAGTTGCAAGATCTAGGAATTGGATTAGGAAGGAAGTCACGAAACCCTAGCTATGACATATACGTCCATTAATAACAACCCTTGGGATATAGTAGAAGAGAGATTTGCAAGGATGGAAGAGTGAGTCTCTTATATCTCTCGCAACATGGCCCTCCTCATGGAAACCCTAGTGAAAAAGTTCATACCTTTTGGGGAGGTTGGTGGTTCTAACTAAAAAGTTGGATTGGATGAGAAACTGGGAGATAGTGAAGACCCAAAAAAGGAGTAAAAAAAGATCCTGAGAAAGAGAGCCCAAATTCCAGTGCCATCACTCCTTCATAATCTCTATCTAAAATGGAAGAAAATGTGAATATCAAGCCCTATCAAGGTGAGATAAATGTTTCTAAGTTTAATCATTGGTTGCATTAGTTAGAAGTGTATTTCAGTGTCCATAACATAGATGAAGAGAATAAATTTTCATTTTCCTGATTGAAACTAGAGGGTCATGCAATAACCTGGTTGGAAAGCCACATAAAGACACTTAGGATAAAAGGTTATCCACCAGTAACTAAGTAGGAAGTGTTTAAAACCATCATCAAGTCTCAATTCCACCCTATTGGGTATGTAGATGACTAATGGATCCATTAGCATCACTTCAGGAAGAAGAAAGTTTAGACTATGAAAGAGTACATCATTGATTTCAAGAAGATGGTGATCATGTTGGGTATATTTCCAAAGAACCCATATGTACTCCTCAAGTATCTGGGGGGGTCTACATAGTCATTTACAAAAGAAAATTATCCTCTTCTAAACAACGATTGTTTATGAGGCCTGTGTGCAAGAACAATACTTGGAGAACATAGGCCACAAGAAATGTTATCCAAGTGGCTCTAATAAAAAAGATCGCCAAGACTCTTCCCAGGAGGGGAAGAAGAAGTGGAAAGGAAAAGACAAGAAAATGACAGCTACAACACCTCAATAAAAGGATCTAAACAACCATTACAACCATTCTAATATTTATGGTCACACCAAAGATCATTTTTGGAAGCTGCATCTAGAGTTGAATCAAAATCATTGTAAGAAGGATGCCAGGAAGAAGAACCTGATAAGGCATGGATAAGGGAAACTGGGTAGAAATAAGCTCGAATGTGTATGAGAAGGTTTTATAGAATTCAATACAAAAGGAGGTGAATCTTAGTATACTTCATTATGAGGAAGAGAAGGAGATTAAAAAACTCGTCCATATTAAGATCCAGGTCAAAAACACCAAGTTAGATTCTCTATTCAATTTTGGATCACAAACCAAACTTATAGAAGATTGTCTTGTCAACAAGATTGGGTTAGAGGTCCATGGTAATCCAATCCCATATCCATTGGGATGGGTGAATAAGGATGCAGAGATCAAAGTCACTAAATAGTGTAAGCTCATTATAAGCATGGATGATTTTAAGGATGGAAATATATTTTAAAATGTAGAAATCTTGGTGAATCTTACTAATCCTTCATATGCCAACTATAAAATGTTTGGCAATATTTTTTGTAAAAATATTCAAATTTCTTAGGATTTTATATAGTTGGTATAAAATTTTGGCAATTTTTTAGGTAAAATAATTTTATCCTATAGAATTTGGGCGAATCATTTTTAGAATAGCTAATTTTATTTTAGGTAAAACCATGGAAAAATAGCCCATGAGTGAAATTTAGCCCCTAAAATCATCCTTGAAATTAATAAGTGTAGTTTTTATTGATGAAGTGGCATTAGATGTAGTAGCCCTTGTCATGTGTGGTGTAGTGTGTGAAATCCCCTAATGTTTGAAAATGATATCCCATATGTTGTACTGCAAAATCCCATCAATTCTTAAATAAAAGAGTGAAGAGAGATTTAACTGAATAATTCGTAAGGACAAAGACTTGCTAATGTTTTACAAATAGGGTAGCAAGCTAATTGGGCTTCATTGTGGGGAAAAATCCATAGTTAAATGCACTTGAGCCAAATTCTTGAGATGGGTGACCTCCCGGGAAGTCTTGGTTACCAAGTGCAAACCTTGGAGGTGAAGATTGATGCTATGTGATTCATTTTGCTAGTTCCAATCCCACTTGTTCATCCCTATGAGCATCACCCAATGCAATGATTGCTAAGTGGATTATTCAAAATAATGGGAAATAGGTCAGTTTCAACTAATACTCATGGAAATGGGTCATAGATTAATGAATTTCTCTATGTAGATATCCTAAAAATGATATCTCATATGTTGGATTGTGGAAGCCCCTTGATGCCTAAATAAAAGAGTGAAGGGAGGTATAATTGAATAGTTCATATGGCATAAGACTTCCTAAGGTTTTGCAAATGGGGTAGCAACCTAAATGTGGTTGATTGTGAGGGAAAATCCACATTTAAGCATGCTTGAGCCAGAGTCTTGGGATGGGTGACCTCCTAGGAATTCCTAGTTATCAAGTGAAAACCTAGGAGGTGATGATTGATGATATGGGATTCATTTTTCTAGTTTCAATCCTACTTGTTCACCCATGCAAGCATCACCCAATGCAATGATTGCTAAGTGGATTATTCAAAATCGTAATAAATTGGTTTGTCGTGACTAAATCATGGATATGGATCATAAATTAATGACTTACTCTACGCAGATAATACCGAACATGATATCTCATATGTTGGACTATGGAATCCCCTCAAAGTTTTATGATTTTAAAGTCCCGACCGTGGATAAGAAAACCCTTGCAGACTGAATTAAAATATAAAATCAGATTTTTTATCAGGTGAAGAGTATATAGAAATCAAGATTGAGAAACAAATCAATGCCAATGAGACGTCTATAGGTTCAGTTGAAGGTCCATCAATGGCTATTGAAGAAGCAACATTTCAGTGAAAGGATGTTGACACACTAGTGAATACAAACATATCAAAGATCAACATGAAAACACAAAAAAACATGAGATTATAATTTTGATATCATGAAGTGAAAGGATGTTGACACACTAGTGAATACAAACATATCAAAGATCAACATGAAAACACAAAAAAACATGAGATTATAATTTTGATATCATGAAGGATCAACTTACTGAGATATTGTATCAATGCCTAAATTATAAAAGTAGTAGCAGACAAGGATCAATGTACTAATGTCCAAAGTTACCTAACCAAAATCAAGATTTTAATTACATACCTAATGTTGGGTATATGTTATATTCATTGCACATAGTAAAATGGGATGGGGGGCATAAGGTGGGCCCAAAGGGCCCTATAAATTAGGCCCAAAAGGCCCCGTAATCACGCCCGAAGGGCCTTGGAATCATTTCTGAAGGGCGTCTTCGAACAAAAAATCATCGATAGGATTTTATCGAGCAACTTTTCTCGGTATGGTTATCTCCTTTAGCGGTTTTCTGGCACACGGTTTTTTGGTCCCTAGTAATGTAATTTTAATAAAGGAACTATGGTTGAGTTCTAATCCAAGTTTAATGGATTATAGGTTTTTGGATGTCGTTGGATCATATATATATATATATAAACATGAATATGATGAATAAGGATTAGAGGTGCGACTCTAAACAGGTTGTTGGTTTTCCCTGTTTAGGTTTCGAGGTTAAATCTCTATGTATATGTGTGAATGCAATTGTGTTCTTTTCTGTTTAAAACTTCTGTGTGTGTATTGCATTACTATAAATGGTTTAAAACCTACATTTGGTAAAGGGTTTGTATCAAGTCTATGAAAAACCTCGTTACAGTGGGATCTATGGGGTATCGATTCTTGTGGTGAAAAGAAATGGCTAGCAGTTAAAAGATAAAGATAAAAAAATTAATGGGAAACATTTTGAGATGTGAAATCTCAAGACGGAATATCTATTGGTAGACAAATATCAATGGGTTGTTGTAGATCTAGGAACTGCACCTACAATAATGGTAGTAGAAGATTGGGAAAATTTGGATCAGAAGGCAAATAATACACTTTGATTGTGTCTCTTGGATTCATTTATATCAATCTAAGTCCCTAGTAAAAAAATTGTTCTTGCAGAATAAGTTGAACAAACTAAGGATGAAAGATGGAATCTCAATGAAAAAGCATTTGAATGCCTTCAATACTATGCTAAGTCAGTTATTGTCTGTTGATATTAATATTTATGATGAATATAAATTTATCAGTTTATTGTGCTCTTTACCAGACTCATGGGATATTTTGGTTGTGGCCATAGGGAGTAATGCAACTACTTAAGTTTCGATGATGTGGTATCATCCTTGTTGTCGGAGGAGATGAGGCAGAAAAATGTGGAACATCAGAGAAAATATCCCTTATTTGTAAGAGGATGTTCCCAGGAAAGAAATAAAAACAAGTCCTCAAGTGGGAGATCTTAATCTAGAGGTAGATCTAAATCTCCAAGAAAATTTGTAAAGGTATGTTGGAGATGTGGAAAAGAAGGGAATTACAAGAAACAATATAGATCAAAAAGTGTCGAGAGAGGGAAGGGATTTGATGATGCCCCTTCTACAGAAGCAAAACCCTTTGCAGATGAATGAGGGGATGTGTAATTGGCTTCTTCAAGAACACATGTAGATCATGAGGCATGGTTGGTTGACTCAGGTACATCCTTTATGTTAACACCTATTATGTTCCACCTAGTTTTATCCCTCATTCATTCCTAATTTGTATTTAAATTTTTATATAAGTTATTAAAATATTTAGCGTTTTGTTAAAGGTTTAATATCTTACCTTAAGGGGTTTTAAAAGAATGCTAGGGTGAATGAATGAGATGGAATTTTATTTTTTGAAAGGGGGACATAAGGAATTATAAACATGTTCAAAAGATTACTTGATGACATCAAATGGTTTCAAGTCTTTTCATTTGAATCATTAGTCATGCCATACTTATGCATCATGATTATTTAACTTCATGAGTTGTATATTCAAAGCCTAATCCACTCAAGAGTGAAAAAGAAAAATTGGTTTGGGTGCTACAGGAACTGCCACATGTCCAGATTCATGATCATTTTTAGCACTTTGGTCAGTCATGGAAGATGTGGATTCTATTACAAAGCTCATGAGTAAGAAAAATATGTTAGCAAAGTACTCATCGTTATACTTAGCATGAAAAGTGGGATGTGTCATCATTTGTACATGTTAGTTGTCTAGGAAGTTACACGGATCAATTGTCTTATTCAATGTGTTTTCAAAACTGGCGCCTTGTTCGTTATCTACAACAGTGAATTTATTTGAATTGGCCCCTACAGAGCTAACAAATCTCCTTGAATCTCGTTGCATAGTAGACAGATCCATGTTTTATAGCCAAGAGTCTAGTATTTTGGTCACAACTACGCTTATGGGAAAGGGAGGACACATGAACAGGAAATAACTCGAAGGGACCGAAGTCATGTAGGCTTACAAAAATACCTAAATCATTTTTGATCGGGCAGGGTGGTATTGCTTCTACACTAAACTAGATGGTCATCATTATGCTACAGCCAAGGTTTTTAATGAGAGTTTTAATGGACAATGGGCCCGAGTTGGAAACTTGGCCATGCAAATTACTAAAGAATCCATAGATGTAGTGTGCAACCTCCCTACTAATGGCGAAAGATGATTTAAGAATAAATTGATCACAAGTGGAGACGTTCATCAGTTTTTAAAACCTGAACACAAAGATCCTAATTGGTCTAAGGGCATCCTCCGGGATTGGATTGTTGATGAGTGGATGGAAGCATTATTCATTCTTAAGAGGTTCATCAGTTGTGATGGGAGTTATTCTATCGTATTCTTATTCCACCTATGATTTCTGCTTCATCTAGCAGGGATTAAGAGGACGAATTTAAATTACTATTTATTACGGGATCTCAACAAGATGGCTATGAGAGTTCAAGTGAACCCCAAGACTCCTCCTCACGAAATTTTTCATCAAGGTTTGATTAAGGTGCTTGTTAAGGCCGAATTAGGAAATTTGCAGAAGACTTGGGATCAGTTCTTGGTCTAGTTAGGGTATGAGAAGGAAAAGCATGCCTTTTCTTCTCAATCACATGGAAATATTGTTAATCTGAATCAAGAAACTCCAGCTAATGTTGGTCAATCCACTCCTGCAAAGAAGGGTAAATGAGCAACATGTTTCGAGACTCCAGACGAGCCTGTAGAAGCTACATCAGTTAGCCAGCGAACAGAGGCAAGGTCTTCTCACAAATTAGGTGGAGGTAAGCACCCTTTCCCTTTTGCACATAAAACTTATTAGAAAAAGGTTAAAACGATAACAGAACCTAAGGTTTCAATGGAGGACCAAAAACCTATAAAAAAAGAAAAAAATCTTGAAGATCTTCTACATTTTAAGGATCCTATCCCAGAGGTCAATCCTCATGCCTCAAGTTCCTATGATGATGATGCCTCTAGGTATCGAATTTTAGTAAGAAAATGAAACACACTGCCTTAAAACAAGTTCAGGTTGAAGTCTAAGACAACGAATAAACCTGTGATCTCAAAGAAGGTTATCATCATTGATGAGGAGTCTGTCAAAACCACTATAAAGACATATACAAGGAATAAAACTCATGTCACTAAGCATATGAATAATAAATCCAAGAAGGGTGATTTGATTTTACATAAAAAGACAATAATTGGGAAAAACAAATTTATTATCATGAAACAAAGTAAGAAAAATATTAAAATCCCAAACCCTAAGATTGGATCTTAAGGGTGATCTTAAACGTATTCAAACTCCATCCCAATATAAGTGGACTAGGAAGAATAGCTTAGAATTGTTGCATAAGAATCCTCCTCCATCCTGCATAGAAAAATGTCAATTTAAAAATATCACTTCCAGGATAAATCATTTTTTTGAGATTTAAAGTAATGAAGGATGGGAAAAATCTTTTGGTTCCTTATGTAAAAGGTATCATGCTCCTTTTTGGTCATTTCCAACTATAAATCAGATAGTGAAAAGGGTTTAATACATGCAAGACTAGTTTTTGAAAAGTCACTACAGGAAGTTCCTACAATCGTTACACGAGGAAATGAAGGCTCTACCAGAACACCTATAACAACCAATTTTGTTGTTGTTCGCACCCAGTTTCAGATTTTGCATTAGGGGAAGGCTATGAATTATGTAGGAATGTGATGGATCATGTTTTAAATCCATGCAATTTTTTGTGGAGAAAAATCAAATTGTATTGAGATATGAAGATTGATCTCGATCAACCACCTATGTTGAGTTGTCAAAGGACTAGTTTCAAGTGGAGCTTTGAAGATCGAAGATATCTGGGAAAAGATGTGGATAAATCATCAGTGTCATCATTCTAATGCAAATCAAGTCAAATCAAGAAGATGTATGCAAGGCTTTTGCCTTGATGATAGGATATTTTTGTAAATTGTTATGATTTGGTATATCAACAGTTAGGAACTGAATTTCATTTTGATTTTTTGTAGAGATTTTCTTTGAGGTGTCCTTGATTCTCAGGATTGACCCCATGTACATGTAACTTATTTTGAAACTCTATATATTGGATAATATAGATGAAGAAAGGGTTGGATCCATGTTTTCCTTAAAGATTTTATCATATACAAGTGTTTGGATCAACCTTATATGTGTAAAGATTTTAGTGGTTAATGAAGTTGATGTGTATTATTCTCTTTTGTTTATCATTTCTAATTCTCCATCTTGAACACATTATTACTATTATATGATTATATAGTTGTATGTATGTGTTGAGAGGGTTTATCTAATCTTATAGTTCAATATTCACCACATGCGTGCTTAAGATCCTTTAAATATGGTTCAGAAAGGATTTCTGAGTTTGATATTTGTTCTTCTATTGGTTAATTATATCAAAGAACAGATTTCTCTTTTATGATTATCAGTCTTGTTGCACTTCTCATTCTTCAACACATAACCTACTCTCACTTGGCTCAACTAGTGGTTTTGTTTACCTGATTTGTTGCACATAGAGAAGAGATCTTGACAACTTATCCTTTAAGCCCCCTTAAGATCAAGAGTTTGATCCTTCCAACTCTTAAAATTAGTTTTGTTTTAAAATTTTGAAATAAGATGTGCTAGGATTATTCCTAAAGCAGTCTAGGGACAACTTCTAGCACTAACATATTTTGGCGTCATTTTCGAGGATGAAACGATGATATTTTCCCTGGGTAAAACGACATGATACAGATCTAGTTGTAGATGGTGAAACTATAACTAGGCACAATTGAATGCATATCTTTTCACCTGGTGAATCCACATTAGACACTCTGGATCCGAAGAAAAAGGGGCTAGAGCCCATCCAAAATCCCCCAATGTGCTTGTTGTTTTAGATCCTGAGAAGATCCTCAGAGTGCCCGGTTTTCTCCCATATTGGGTTTCCCAGGATACATCTTGTGTTCAATTGTATCAATGGTGTGTTCATTTTATTTTTCTTTCATTTTCATATTTAAGTTATTTTCATAAATTTGAGCAATAATCTAGTGCCAATAAATATGATATCTAACAAAATACACTTGTATAAGAAAATATTTGAGTATAATACAAGATCTAACGTGACAAAATATTCCAGTAGAATATCCTCGACAATGTACCAATCATATTGGTATAAGAGAAGTTTTTTTTGGGGTATCTATGGGAAGTTGCAAGATCCAGGAGTTGGCTTAAGAAATAAGTTGTAGAACCCTAGCCATGGTGAATGAGTCCATTAATAAAAACTCTATCGATGTAACATAAAATGGATTTGTGAGGCTAGAAGACAAAATCATTGATATATCTCACAACATGGACCTCCTCATGGTGGGTCTAGATAAAAAATTTAGACCTTTCATGGAGGTTGGTGGCTCTAAATTAGAAGTTGGATTGGATGAGAAACCTCGAGATAGTGAAGACCCAGAAAAAGGAGTCAAAAAAAATACCAAGAAAGAGAAACCAATTTCCAATGCCATCACTCATTCACAAACTCTATTTAAAATGGAAGCAAGGGTGGATATCAAGCCATGTCAATGTGAGATCAATGTTGTTAAGTTGAATCATTGGTTGTAATGGTTAGAAGTGCATTTCAATGTACATAATATGGATGAAGAGAAAAAAATTTCATTTGCATGATTGAAACTAGTGGGTCATCCACTAATCTAGTGGGAAAGCCACACAAGGACACTTAGGCTAGAGGGTGATCCACTAGTAACTAAGTGGGAGGTGTTTAAAACCCTCATCAAGTCCCAATTCTATCCTATTGGGTATGTATAGGACCAATGGATCTATTGACATCACTTCAGATAGAGGAAGAGTGAGAATGTGCATGAGTAAACCACTAAGTTCGAGAAAATGGTTATCAAGTTGTGTATCTCTCCAAGAACCTACAAATACTCCTTGAGTATTTGGGGAATCTACATATCCATTTGAAAAATCAAGTGATGCTCTTCAAAAAAAGGATCGGTGATGAGGATTGTGTGAAATTACAATACTCAGAGAACATAGGCCATAATAAAGGAAAACCAGGTGGTTATAAACAAAAACACCACCAAGACTCTTCCAAGGAGGGGAAGAAGAAGTGGAAAGGAAAAGATAAGAAAATGATAGTTATTGCATATCATTGCAAGGTTCCAAATAACCACTACAACCATTGTAAGATTAATGTTCAAACCAAAGATAAGTGTTGGAAGCTACATTCATCCCTGAATCCAAAGTAAATTAAGAAGGATTCCAAGAAAAAGAATTTGTTGGGAATGGATTTGGGAAACTAGGTAGAAAGCAACTTGAATGTGAATGAGAAGATTGTCTTCACTTCAGTGCAGAAGGAGGTGAATATGAGTAGTCGTCATCATAAGGAAGAGAAGAGATGACAAAATTCTTCCATATTAAGATCTGGGTCAAAAATACGAAGTTAGATGCTCTATTCGATCCTAATACATGAACCAAATTCATAGTAGATGATCTAGTCATCAAGCTTGGGTTGTAGGTTCATGATCATCAGAGCCCATATCCATTTGGATGGGTGAATAAGGATGTAGATACCAAAGTCACAAAACAATGTAAGATAAATTTTTCTATAAGTGTGTGTTTTATTGATGAAGTAGAGTTAGATGTAGTACCCCTTGATCTGCGTGGTTTAGTGTTTGGAAGCCCCTATATGTATATGAGGGATGTGATCTTCATGCAAAGAGAAAACTAGTACAACCTAATCAAGGATGGGAAGTATTACATCATCAATTCACAAAATGATAAATCAAATATATCTTTGGTAAGTGCCAACCAAGACAAACAAGTTTATTAGTTCTAGTTAGAAGCATGTATTACATTTCTTAAGAGATAATCAACTAGGGGAGGAATCAGTAATATTAAAGGAATCCCTAGAGGGATCTACCAAAGATTAGAAAAGATAGTTCGAGGAGTTGTTGAAGGTGTACAAAGGAGTTTTCCAAGAGCCTAAAGGGTTTCCACCTAAGAGAGAAGTGGAGTACAAGATAAAGTTGATGCCTGACTCACCATTACCAAATATTGGGTTGTATAGAAGTTTTTTCTATCATTAGATGAAGTGAAGAAATAGTTGCAACAGTTGTTGGAGCAGGGAGTAATTTGACCAATCACTTGACATTATGGATCACCTATCATCATAGTACCCAAGAAGGATTGGACTTAGTGAATGTGTATCGACTATAGACATTTGAGCAATATCATACTCAAGAATCAATACCACCATCCTAGGATCAAGGATTTTTTAGATTAGTTGCAACATGCCAAGTACTTCATCAAGTCGGATCTCAAATTGGGATACCACTAGGTATGTGCTGAAGAAGAAGACACCTGAAAGACTTCCTTCAAGATAAGGCAAGGTCTATATGAATGTATGGCCATGCGTATTACCCTTCCCCTACGTTTTTAAGGTTTTATTTTTCTCTTCGGTTTTCAGGTATAGCCTACCTCTAAGCTAATGCTCTTTTAAAGGTTGGTTGAATCAACTAAAGGTTTGATCGGTTCGTTAAAGGTTGGCGGAAAGAATTTTAGGTAATGCACCAACTACATTTATGTAGTTAATGAATGATGTATTACATCCCTATTTAGATTCTTTTTTGATATTGTATTTGGATGACATATTGGTTTATAGCTCTACTTGGGAGGATCACATATCACATCTCATGTAGGTGTTTGTGACTATAAAAATCATCAGTTGTCAGTAAATATCAAGAAATGTGAGTTTTCTCAGCAATCATTAGTGTATTTAGGGTATGCTATCGGTGGAGGGTAACTCAAGATAGACCCCACGAAGATGGAAGCCATCATCAAGTGGTTGGTTCCTACTAATTTCACTAAAGTTAGGATCTTTCTTGGGGAAACACAATACCTATGAAAGTTCATAGAATCCTTTTCAATGGTAGTTGCACCAATCTATGTTATAATACACAATGGTAAGAGTTTACAGTGGGGAAAGGATGAATGGAAATATTTTGATGAACTAAAACAAAAGATCAATCAAGCACCACTTCTTGCATTACCTAACTTGCAGAAGCCCTTCTAATTGGAGGCAAATGCGAGTGGATATGCTATGGGAGCAATCCTGATGCAGGAAGGTAAGCCGACATTCTATCATTTTGAATTGTTTCATGGGGGAGTCCTAAACTACCCTACATGTGATTAGGAACTCTATGCCCTTGTTCAAGTTATTAAGAAGTGTAATCACTATATAATGGGTAAGGAAACCATTATCCACATTAATCCACATTCAATGCTCTTATAACGTAGCAGTCTATACTTATATTTGTAAATCCCCTTTTGAGACTTGTTGTGGATATTTGTTAAATTTACCCTTGGATTTTGTCTATGGATAGCAAGGAGGAGTGAGGGAAGACATAATAGGAGAAGCGTTGAAATAAGCGAAATTTATTGGAAAGATTAGGCAAATCCATTTTCAAGTACAGGAAATGCTAAAGAAGTTGCAAGAAAGTATAAGGCCTAAGATGATCAGCACAAAGCCGAGAAAAAATTTAAGGTGGGAGATAGAGTTTGATCAAGATGAACAAGGAAAGAATACAAGGTCCTAGTAAAAATATTAAGGTGCTTTCATATGGTCCTTTTGAGGAATTGGAGAAGGTGGGTCATAATGCCTACAGACTCAGTCTACCCCCATACATGCACATTTACTCAATAGTGAATGTGGAAAATATGAAAATCCATAAGCCTTCCATGTTGAATCAGGAAATTGGGTTGTAAGTACTAACTACTATATAAGACATAGCACCAAAAGCTCATGCTGAATTGGAAAAAGATACAGTTTTGTACAAGAAGTCTAGAACTACCAAATAGGGGTAGCATGACCTTTGATAGATCATGTTGAAAGGACAACTTCCAGGCAATGAAAAATGGTACTCTAAGGAGAAGGTCGAGGAAAAATTTCCTCACCTCAACTAGTAAAATCTTTTGGGGACCAAACCCCCCCCTAAATTCAGACTAAAATCCTCCATTTTAGTGGCAGGTCCTAGTTTGTAATTTATGGTATGGAACCTTCCAAATACATTTTGAAGTATCGGATGCTATTTTTAGGGATCAAAATTTTGTGAGAATGGCTCCCAATTCCTTGATATTTCTATACACACCAAGACCTTTCCAACATTGTGAAAATCACCTCAATCGAAGCTCGTATGTGGAAGTTATGCCTCCGGAAATTTGACCTACCTTATTGACCACCATGGTACTGAGTTGATGCCACATTATCCCCCATTAATTGCACATGTGGGGATAGCCACATGTGTACTTTCAGGAATATTCTAAAAGGTCCAAAACCTAACACTAATTGAGGTTTTAGACATACAAAAAAACTAATCCTAGATATCTATCAAGCTATGTTAAATATTGGGTCACTAGGAGGAGAAAGGGTTCCATTTTTTAGAACTGTACTTGTTCCATAATTTTGTTGAGAATCTAGGTGTGGGATTTGAGATCATAACAAAGAAGGAATGAGATTATGTAGCAGTCATTCATGTCACAGTGTCAAAGGATACTCCATAATGAGTTCCTCTTTCTTTGCATTTGCATGTTCATAATTGAAGAGAGGAGAGTAGAGCACATGCCTCACCTTCTAGCTAGTTTTTCTCCTACTTTGGGATTTCCAAGACACATCTTGTGTTCAATTGTTTAGATGGTGTGTTCATTTGTTGTTTTTTCATTTTCATATTTCAACTATTTTCATAAATTTGAGCAATAAGCTAGTGTTAATAAATCTAATATCTAAGAAAATAAACCGACATAATAAAATATTTTAGTATTACAAGATTTGTTGTGACGAATTGTTCCATTGGAATATCTATGATAGTTTACATATCATATTGGTATGAGAGAAATTTTATTTAGTGTATTTTTGGGAAGTTGCAAGATCTAGGAATTGGATTAGGAAGGAAGTCACATAACCCTAGATATGGCAGATAAGTCCATTAATAACAACCCTTGGGATATAGTAGAAGAGAGATTTTCAAGGAGGGAAGAGTGAGTCTCTTATATCTCTCACAACATGGCCCTCCTCAGGGAGACCCTAGTGAAAAATTTCCTACCTTTTGGGGAGGTTGGTGGCTCTAACTAAAAATTTGGATTGGATGAGAAACTGGGAGATAGTGAAGACCCAAAAAAGGAGTAAAAAAAGATCCTGAGAAAGAGAGCCCAAATTTCAGTGCCATCACTCCTTCACAATCTCTATCTAAAACGAAAGAAAATGTGAATATCAATCCCTATCAAGGTGAGATAAATGTTTCTAATTTTAATCATTGGTTGCATTAGTTAGAAGTGTATTTTAGTGTCCATAACATATATGAAGAGAAGAAATTTTCATTTTCTCAATTGAAATTAGAGGGTCATGCAATAACCTGGATGGAAAGCCACATAAAGACACTTAGGATAAAGGGTTATCCACCAGTAACTAAGTAGGAAGTGTTTAAAACCATCATCAAGTCTCAATTCCACCCTATTGGGTATGTAGACGACTAATGGATCCATTAGCATCACTTCAGGAAGAGGAAAGGTTAGAGTGTGCAAGAGTACATCACTGATTTCAAGAAGATGGTGATCATGTTGGGTATCTTTACAAAGAACCCATATGTACTCCTCAGGTATCTGAGGGGGTCTACATAGTCATTTACAAAACCAAATTATCCTCTTCAAAACAAGGATTGTTTATGAGGCTTGTGTGCAAGCACAATACTTGGAGAACATAGGACATAAGAAAGGGTAGCCAAGTGGCTCTAATAAAAAATATCACCAAGACTCTTCCTGGGAGGGGAAGAATAAGTGGAAAGGAAAAGTCAAGAAAATGATAGCTACAACACATCAATAAAAGGATCTAAACAACCATTACAACCATTCTAATATTTATGGTCACAACAAAGATCATTTTTGGAAGATACATCTAGAGTTTAATCCAAAGTATTGTAAGAAGGATGCCAACAAGAAGAACCTGATAAGGCATGGATAAGGGAAACTGGGTAGAAATAAGCTCGAATGTGGATGAGAATATTTTCTGGAATTCAATACAAAAGGAGGTGAATCTTAGTATACTTTATGATGAGGAAGAGAAGGAGATGAAAAAACTCGTCCATATTAAGATCCAGGTCTAAAACACCAAGGTAGATGCTCTATTCAATTTTGGATCACAATCCAAACTCATAGAAGATGATCTTGTCAACAAGATTAGGTTAGAGGTCCATGGTAATCCAATCCCATATCCATTGGGATGGGTGAATAAGGATGTAGAGATCAAAGTCACTAAATAGTGTAAGGTCATTATAAGTGCAGGTTTTATTGATGAAGTGGAATTAGATGTAGTACCGCTTGTCATGTGTGGAAGCCTCTACTGTTTGAAAATGATATCCCATATGTTGGACTGCAAAATCCCATCAATTCTTAAAAAAAAGAGTGAAGAGAGATTTAACTAAATAATTCATAAGGAAAAATTCTTTCTAATGGTTTACAAATAGGGTAGCAAGCTAATTGGGCTTGATTGTGGGGAAAAATACATAGTTAAATGAACTTGAGCCAAAGTCTTGAGATGGGTGACCTCCTGGGAAGTCTTGGTTACCAAGTGCAAACCTTGGAGGTGATGATTTTTTCTATGTGATTATTTTTGCTAGTTCCAATCCCACTTGTTCATCCCTATGAGAATCACCCAATGCAATGATTTATAAGTGGATTATTCAAAATAATGGGAAATAGGTCAGTTTCAACTAATACTCATGGATATGGGTCATAGATTAATGAATTTCTCTATGTAGATATCCTAAAAATGATATCTCATATGTTGGATCATGGAATCCCCTTGATGCTTAAATAAAAGAGTGAAGGGAGGTCTAATTGAATAGTTCATATGGCATAACAATTGCTAAGGTTTTGAAAATGGGGTAGCAAGCTATGTGTGGTTGATTGTGAGGGAAAACAAACATTTAAGCATGATTGAGCCAGAGTCTTGGGATGGGTGACCTCCTAGGAATTCCTAGTTATCAAGTGAAAATCTAGGAGGTGATGATTGATGATACGCGATTCATTTTTCTAGTTTCAATCCTACTTATTCACCCATGAGAGAATCACCCAATGCAATGAGTGCTAAGTGGATGATTCAAAATCATAATAAATTGTTTTTTCATGACTAAATCATGGATATGGATCATAATTTAATGACTTACTCTACGTAGATAATACCAAAAATGATATCTCATATGTTGGACTATGGAATCCCCTCAAAGTTTTATGATTTTAAAGTCCCGACCGTGGATAAGAAAACCCTTGCAGACTAAATTAAAATATAAAATCATAATTTCACCACTGATGATTTTTTATCACATGAAGAGTATACAGAAATCAAGATTGAGAAACAAATCAATTCCAAGGAGACGTCTATAGGTTTAGTTGAAGGTCCATCAATGGCTATTGAAGAAGCCACATCTCAGTGAAAGGACATTGACACACTAGTGAATAAAAAAATATCAAATATCAAGATGAAAACACAGAAAACCATGAGATTATAATTTTGATATCATGAAGGATCAACTTACTGAGATATTGTATCAATGCCTAAGTTATAAAAGTAGTAGCACACAAGGATCAATGTACCAATGTCCAAAGTTACCTAACCAAAATCAAGATTTTAATTACATACCTAATGTTGGGTATATGTTATATTGTTTGCACATAGTACAATGGGATGGGGGGCATAAGGTGGGCCCAAAGGGCCCTATAAATTAGGCCCAAAGGGCCCTATAAATTAGGCCCAAAGGGCCCCATAATCATGCCTGAAGGAAGGGCATCGTCGAACAAAAAATCATCGATAGGCTTTTATCGAGCAACTTTTCTCGGTATGGTTATCTCCTTTGGCGGTTTTATGGCACACAGTTTTTTGGTCCCTGGTAATGTAATTTTAGTAAAGGAACTATGGTTGAGTTCTAATCCAAGTTTAATGGATTATAGGTTTTTGGGTGTCGTTGGATCATATATATATATAAACATGAATATGATGAATAAGGATTAGAGGTGCGACTCTAAACAGGTTGTTGGTTTTCCCAGTTTAGGTTTCCAGATTAAATCTCTATGTATATGTGTGAATGAAATTGTGTTCTTTTTCTGTTTTTAAGAATATGTGTGTGTATTGCATTACTATAAATGGTTTAAAACTTACATTTGGTATCAGAGAAGTTATTAGCTTCAAGGGGATGCCTTTGTGGCTAAGGGTTTGTATCAGGTCTATGATAAACCTCGTTATAGTGGGATCTATGCAGTATCGATTCTTGTGGTGAAAATAAATGGATAGCAGTTAAAAGATAAAGATAAAAAAATTTAATGGGAAATGTTTTGAGTTGTGAAAGCTCAAGATGGAAGATCTATTGGTAGAAAAATATAAATGGGTTATTGTATATCCAGGAACTTCACTTACAAGAATTTCAGTAGAAGATTGGGAAAATTTGGATCAGAAGGCAAATAGTACAATCTGATTGTGTCTCTCAGATTCATTTATATTAATCTAAGTCCCTAGTAAAAATATTGTTCTTAGGGAATAAGTTGTACAACCTAAGGATGAAAGATGGAATCTCAGTGACAAAGCATTTGAATGCCTTCAATACTATGGTAAGTCAGTTATTGTCTGTTGATATTAATATTTATGATTTATATAATTTATCAGTTTATTGTGCTCTTTACCAAACTCATGGGATATTGTGGTTGTGGCCATAGGGAGTAATGCAACTACTTTAAGTTTCGATGATGTGGTATCATCCTTGTTGTCGGAGGAGATGAGGCGAAAAAACATGGAACATCAGAGCAAAAATCCCGTATTTGTAACAGGACGCTCCCAAGAAAGAAATAAAAACAAGTCCTCAAGTGGGAGATCTTAATCTAGTGGTAGATATAAATCTCCAAGAAAATTTGTAAAGGTATGTTGGAGATGTGGAAAAGAAGGGAATTAAAAGAAACAATATAGATCAAAAAGTTTTGAGAGAGGGAAGGGATTTGATGATGCCCCTTCTACAGAAGAAAAAAACTTTGAAGATGAAGGAGAGGATGTGTACTTGGCTTCTTCAAGCACACGTGTAGATAATGAGGCATGGTTAGTTGAATTGGGTGCATCCTTTATGTTAACACCTACTATGTTCTACCTAGTTTTATCCCTCATTCATTCCTAATTTGTATTTAAAATTTTATATAAGTTATTAAAATCTTTAGCATTTTTTTAAAGGTTTAATAGCTTACCTTAAGGGGTTTTAAAAGAATGCTAGGGCGAATGAATGAGATGGACTTTTATTTTGTGAAAGGGGGACATAAGGAATTAGAAACATGTTAGAAAGATTACTTGATGACATAAAATGGTTTCAAGTCTTTTCATTTGAACCATTATTCATGTCATACTTATGCATCATGATTATTTAACTTCATGAGTTGCATATTCAAAGTCTAAGCCACTCAAGAGTGAAAAAGACAAATCGGGTTGGGCGCTACAGGAACTTCCAGATGTCCAGATTCATGATCATTTTTAGCACTTTGATCATTCATGGAAGATGTGGATCGTACTAAAAATCTCATGAGTAAGACAAATTTGTTAGCAAAGCACTTGTTTGCATCCTTAGCATGAAAAGTGGGATGTGTCATCATTTGTACATGTCAGTTTTCTAGGAAGTTACATAGATCAATTGTCTTATTCAATGTGTTTTCAAAACTGGTGCCTTGTTGGTTATCTACAACAGTGAATTTATTTGAATTGGACCCTACAGAGCTAGCAAATCTCCTTGACTCTCATTGCATAATAGACAGATCAATGTTTTATAGCCAAGAGTCTAGTATTTTGGTCGTAGCTACGCTTATGGGGAAGGGGGGACACGTGAATAGGAAAGAACCTGAAGGGCCCGAAGTCATGGAGGCTTATGAAATACCCAAATCGTTTTTTATCGGGTAGGGTAGTATTGCTTCTACACTAAATTGGATGGTCATCATTATGTTATAGCGAGGGTGTTTAATGAGAGTTGTAATGGAAAATGGGCCCGAGTTGGAAACTTGTCCATGAAAATTACTAAAGAATCCATAGATGTAGCGTGCAACCTCCCTCCTGATGGCGAAAGATGATTTAAGAATAAATTGATCACAAGTGGAGACGTTCATCAGTTTTTAAAACCTGAACACAAAGATCCTAATTGGGCCAAGGGAATCCTTAGGGATTGGATTGTTGATGAGTGGATGGAAGCATTGCTCATGATTAAGAGGTTCATCTCTTGCGAGGGCAGTTATTCTATCGTGTTCTTATTCCACCTATGATTTATGCTTCATCTAGCAGGGTTTAGGAGGATGAATTTACCTTACTATTTCTTACGGGATCTCAACAAGATGGGTATGAGAGTTCAAGTGAATGCCAAGACTCCTCCTCGTGGAATTTTTCATCAAGCTTTGATTAAGGTTCTCTTTAAGGCCAAATTAGAAAAGTTGCAGAAGACTTGGGATCAGTTCTTGATCCAGTCAGGGTATGAGAAGGAAAAACATGCCTTTAATTCTCAATCACATGGAAATATTGTTAATATCAATCAAGAAACTCCAGCTAAGGTTGTTCAATCCACTCCTACAAAGAAGAGTAAATGAGAAACATGTTTCAAGACTCCAAACGAGCCTGTAGAAGCTACATCAGTTAGCCAGCGAATAGAGGCAATGTCTTCTCACAAATTAGGTGGAGGTAAGCACCCTTTCCCTTTTTCACAAAAAACGTATTCGAAAAGGGTTAAAAGGATAACATAACCTAAGGTTTCAATGGAGGACCAAAAACCTGTAGAAAAAGAAAAAAATCTTGAAGATCCTATACATTTTAAGAAGCCTATCCCATAGGTCAATCCTCATGCCTCGAGTTCCTCCGATGATGATACCTCTAGGTATCGAATGTTAGTAAGAAAACAAAGCACACAGCCTCAAAACAAGTTCAGGTTGAAGTTTAAGACAACGAATAAACATGTGATCTCAAAGAAGGTTATCATCATTGATGAGGAGCCTTTCAAACTCACTAGAAAGACATATACAAGCAAGAAAACTCATGTTGCTAAGAATATGAAGAATAAATCCAAGAAGGGTGGTTTGATTTTACATAAAAAGACAATCATTGGGAAAAATAGAGTTATTACCATGAAACTGTAAGTTTTAAACCTGCGAAGTAAAGCAATGCATATATATTCTTAAGCAATACAGAAATTAATTAATGGCTCATACACAGAATACACAGAGATCGTTACCGGAAACCCT
>SNQJ01S0124320.1:28829-55442 GCA_010110895.2 Picea sitchensis | reverse complement strand
GTGGTGATGGACAGGTTTTCTAAGATGGCACATTTCATCCCATACCAGAAAACCAGCGATGCGACTCATATCGCAAATCTGTTTTTCAAAGAGGTTATTCAACTTCATGGGTTGCCAAAAAGTATAGTTTCAGACAGAGACACAAAATTCATAGGGCATTTTTGGAGGACTTTATGGAAGAAGCTAGGAACTAACTTATCGTTTAGTTCGGCTTATCATCCACAGACGGATGGACAAACGGAAGTGGTGAACAGGAGTCTGGGAGACTTGCTGAGGAGCTTGGTGGCAGAGCACCATAGCAGCTGGGATAATATATTTCCACAGGCAGAGTTTGCATACAATGACTCAGTGAACAGGAGCATAGGGAGAAGTCCATTTCAGGTTGTATATGGAATGCAGCCGAGAGGATTTTCTGAACTGAGGGATTCAGAACAGACTGCTACTAGCAGCGCTAGTGCAGGAGAATTTGCTGAGGAGATGAAGGAACTTCAAAGTCAGGTGAAGGAGTGACTACTGAGATCAAATAAGGAGTACAAGCGCAGAGTAGATCAACATCGGAGACAACTTCAGTTTGAAGTTGGTGATTTAGTTCTGGCACACTTGAGGAAGGAAAGGTTCCCAAGGGAAACATACAATAAGTTGAAAATGAAGAAAATCGGGCCATGCAAGGTCTTGAGGAAATTCGGAGAAAATGCTTATAAGATTGAGTTGTCGGATGGCATCGAAATATCTCCGATATTCAATGTTGCAGACTTATACCCATACAGTGCTAGAGAAGCAGAGACTGGAACTGAACAGCCAGTGATCCAGTGGGTGAAACAATTGCCAGTTGCAGAGAAGCCACAGATGGAGTGCATACTAGACAAGAGAGTGAGCAAAAAGACCAGGAGGAAGCAGTACTATGAGTATCTGGTCAAGTGGAAGAATCATCCAGTGGAGGATGCCAGCTGGGAGACTGAAGCGGAAATACAAAAGTATGGACAGACCGTGCAGGAGCTCATGGATAGGAGCCCATGAAAGTTTTCAAGCCGAGGAGTATGATGCAGGAGCATCGCTAGCACATCAAGCAAGCCAACGCATAAGTGGAAGACAGCTGGACAAGCCAGCACAAAGTTTTTGAAAATACTTTGGAATTGTTGCGCAAATCTTAAATGAGTCATTTATGAAGAAGCACCTTTTGTATTGTAATGGACCTTGAGCCTTTAAGCTCTCGTCCTTTAGGTAGATAGTCGGCATTTAATAGAGTTAATGCTGGTAGATAGAGATTTTATTCTAGATTTGATAGCTTTAGAGTCCAAGAGGGAAAACGGATTTAGACACCCTCATTGTATCATTGTAACATTAATAGGAGCAGGAGAAGAAGAGAAGCAGAGGACTGTGTGAAGAACACCCATGTACAGGCATTTGAATTTAATAGAAGAACTCTGATTCAAATTCATGGTTTGTGTTGATTCCCTGTGTGTTGATGTTGATATGCTCATGGATGTTTATTTCCTATTATACACTTGTTTTTATATGTTGTGTATGTGATTTCATGATTGACTAGAAGTCTGAAGGGGACAAGGAATTAGTTTCAATTGTTTCTCTATCTTGAGCCAGAATTTCCTGCAAGGGGTGCAGTTGAATTGTCCGCAAGGAGTGCGTTGACAGAAGGGTTCAATTAGAGGCAACTTTTGTTCTCATCCATCCCAGAAGTGAAGTTGGGAACAGTGTCGTGCAAGGAGTGCACAGGCCAAGCTAAGTCTCAGAGTTGCGATTCTGAGCAGCGTATTGGAAGACTGCTGCTGCAGAAGTGCGCAGAGTCGAGAGAACTTCAACACTCAGTCGACGTTGAAGAGTTGCCGCAAGGAGTGCGTGCAAGTGGGTTTCAGAGAAGACCCAAGCCGTGAAGGAAGCTCAGGAGAAGTAAAGCCTTCAAGCTGTGAAGGACTGTGTGGGAGGTTTCACACCAAGGAATCATTGAAGAAGGGAAGCGACGGTCAAGATCTGGTGGAAGAAACTTGTTGATTCCCCCGTCAGCCGTTAGATTCGGCAGGAGTTACGTAGGGGTTAATCTCTAGTGAGCAGAGGAGAAGTCCTGGACAAGTCATCGGGATATTGAAGTCATCGAGAATTTCGAGAGTGTAGAAACCACGACATCAGGAATCGTGATCAGCGATATCCTGATAAGGTCAGAACCGCTGGTTGTTGGGGACGCGTGTCAGGGGATCCGGAAGAGTCGGGGTTCGGTATATCAGAGTTTTCGAAGGTAGGAAACACTTGCCTCTAGGAATCGCGAAACGCGATATTCCAACGGGAGAATCATGTGGGACACAACGGGAGATGGTGGAAGACAGGTGGTGAAATATCGAAAATCGGGAAAAGACAAGTCCCGAGTCCATCGACATCAGGATTCGCGATCCCACAAAGTCTAATATCCCGATAGAAGTGGATGGGAGTTGAAGTGACAGCTCACGCGTGTGTCAGAGTTTCGGCATATCGCGAGTCGGGAGTCGGTAAAGAAATGGTTTGACATCGCGAGTGGAGAAATCGCGATAGAGAAAAAGTCCCGACAAGGAGAGAGAGAGAAAGTCAGCGTTGACTGGCCATTAGGTCTCGGGGATTCGAGAGCCCAATGATCGATAGTGAACTTGCGAAGCCGCGAGTTCCGATCTTCCGATAAGTGAAGAAAGGAGGATCGCGACCAGAAGAGAATCTGTGGGGTGCAGATTTCCCGATAGGGAAATAGAAGAACCTTGGAGTTCTTCGGGCCGAGTAGAAGAAGATCCTGTGGGAGCGGACGTGCTTTGCGGAGTGCGGCTGCGCCACATTCTGTTTAGGTAATTAGACAATTTTACTAGAAATTACTGCCCACCATAATTTATGTAATTCCTTCTATAATTTAGGTAGGAGTAAAAAGTAAATTCAACACTCCCAACATTTTACTCTACTCTCATTTTCCTGGCCCTTCTATGAAGGAGTCAAGCCCAGTCCCGCTCTGATACCATGTTGTACCATGTTTTATCTTCTTCATATGACATATGATCGATATAATATTACAATGATGAGCGTTCCATATATAGATAACATATGGTGAAAGGATGTGTCCCTTGGATAATAAATAACTATTTATTATTATCATTTACTTATGATATATAGTATTTAATAATCAATAATTATATTATTAATTATTAATCTAAGAGAATGTCTTCCAGATGTTGTCCAAACATCAACACAATTCAAGATGATATGCCTTTGTAATTAACTGAATTCTCACCATCCTTAACTCATCTTGAATAACATATCCAAGGTCATTAAAGTATCTAGAAATAGCCTCATCTCCTTCATCACTTTATCCAATCTAATGGAAAATCTATAAAATTCATCGATTCATTCATTGTCATCTCCTTTTGTCTTAGGTTTTGCAACTTCTTAAATAGGCGCAAAGAGTAATCCACTAGAAAAAATCACCAAGTTAGTTTGGCAATAGTCCTATCCCAAGCCTTAATTTGATCCTTTCCTCTTCTCTTCCTATCCAACAACTCATTATCCCACCACATGGATGCATGCCCTTTCAACATTGTGCATGCAAGTTTCACTCTCTTAGGGTCTTTGATTTGATTACATTTGAAGAATTTATCCATGTCCCCAATCCAATCAATCAACTCTTTTGGGTTTAAACTCCTTGAAAAGGAAGGGGTTTCCATCTTTGGTCTACCTCTCCAATCCATCAATGTCTTAATAAGCCTCTCTTTTTGGGCTTCAACTTCCGCAATTTATTCTTGTGGAGCCTCTAATTCTCACTCCTCATCACTCACATCATGGACATCTGCTATAACCCCTCTTCTCTAAGCTATTCCATGGAATTCATTCTAGCTAGCATGGCCCTCAACATATAGTGATTTCACTTGCAGCTACTCAATGTTTCCCTCTACCCCATGTTGATAGCAAACACAGAAAAGAAAAAAAAGAAAAAAAATTGCATGACCAAATATATAATATTAAATTGTAGATTTTACAAACTCTCATACACATGCCTCAATGGGCTTCAACTGTTTCTATGAAAACAATACACAGCTAAATATGCTTCATTAAAATGTTAAAATGGTAATTCCCATTAGTATAAATTCTTAGCCAAGCTTATAAAAGTTCAGCTCTATGCTCTTACCAAGTTCTTCCCTTCCTCCCCTCCTTTTCTTGTGCATTTCTCTAGACTGCCCCCTCTAAGTCGGCACACTCGTTATTCCCTCTCTTAAGAAATCAATCAAGTAAGAGGTTTGATTTCCTTTGTTCTATTTCTCTCCTCTCATCACTCATATTCTCCTCAACTTTTTTTTTCCTTTTTCATCATGTATTCTTCTTTATGTGGAGAAAATAAATAATCATTCTTCCAAACTTGTGCATTAAATTAAAAGCTCCTCAATTCATTAACTTCAATATTCCACTTAATAACAATCTTCAATATTCCACTTAATAACAATATTATACTTAGCCTTTAGATTAATGCAAAGTGTTTCACTTCATACCTACTAAAGTTGAATGAATTTAAAATCTGAATCAAAGTGATCAGCAACCCATAATTCAATAGTAGGGTAATCACATGGAGGATTGATTTTAGGACCCACCAAAACCAAGTGCATCACAAGAAAAACACACGGGGATGAATGAGAACTATTGGATGAGAGGTAGAGATTAAACCATGATAAATTAGCTTATTTTTGTGTGGACTTATGTATCAATTGTGGGAGATTTATTTCTTCTCTCATATTTATGTATGGATTGTAGGGTAAGAATTTCAAAATGAAACAACCCATAATTCAATAGTAAGGTAATTACATGGAGGTAGAGATTCAAATCATGATATATTAGCTTATTTTTGTGTGGGATTTATGTATGAATTGTGAGTGATTTATTTTTTCTCTTAGATTGATGTATGGATTGTAAGGTAAGAATTTCAAAATGAAACAACCTCAGATTTATGTATGGATTGTAGAGTAAGAATTTTAAAATGGAACAACCCATGATTCAGATTGATGTATGGATTGTAAGGTAAGGATTTCAAAATGGAACAACCTCAGATTTATGTATGGATTATAGAGTAAGAATTTCAAAATAGAACAACCCATGATTCAGATTGATATATGGATTATAAGGTAAGAATTTCAAAATGGAACAACCTCAGAATTATGTATGGATTGTAGAGTAAGAATTTCAAAATGGAACAACCCATGATTCAATAGTAGGGTAATCACATGGAGGATTGATTTTAGGACCCACCAAAACAAAGTGCATTAGAACTATTAGATGAATAAGAAAAACACACCGAGATGAATTAGAACTATTAGATGAGGGGTAGAGATTCAAATCATGATAAATTAGATTATTTTTGTGTGGGACTTATGTATGGATTGTGAGAGATTTATTTCTTCTCTCAGATTTATGTATGGATTGTAGGGTTTGAATTTCAGAATGGAACAGATTTATGTATGGATTGTAGGGTAAGAATTTCAAAATGGAACAGCCCGGTTTCAATAACTTTTTTATATATTTCTACAGTTTCAATCCTGAACAGTGGGTTTAATAGGTTTTTTTCCTCCTGTATTAGACATAAAAAGCATCCCATAATGAACAATTTTCCCGTCAGAATCAAATTCTATCCTGATCAATTGTGACTCACTGTTGCTGTTAAATCGCCTTTATCAGGGTACGTACGTTTCCTCTTAAAGGGAATTTGTGCGAATTCTGCTTTATTCACCTTTATTCCCATCGTTGTTGTTAGCTTAAAAATGAGACCTCCATTTTTCAATCCATTATCTATGAGTTTTCAGTGCATTGATATGTTTCTGTTATTCAGACAAAATATAGATATGTTTTTATTAGTTATAGGATTATTGTATTAATTGTTTAAATTATTGATAACTTCTTAATTTATTAAATGTGTAGATTTATAAATAATAAAAATAATTTGTTTTTAAGATCAAAATTAAATTAGATATAGAATTGGTGTACTAGACTTTATACTCTTTATGGATTTGAATTTGTAGCTTCTCAGAAAAAATACATGTTAATCATTAGACTCATTCAAATTATAGATTTGAATTTGTAATTTCTAAGAAAGAATANAAAATTAAATTAGATATAGAATTGGTGTACTAGACTTTATACTCTTTATGGATTTGAATTTGTAGCTTCTCAGAAAAAATACATGTTAATCATTAGACTCATTCAAATTATAGATTTGAATTTGTAATTTCTAAGAAAGAATACATATTAATCATTAGACTTATTCAAATTATAGATTTGAATTTGTTATTTCTAAGAAAGAATACATATTAATCATTAGACTCGTTCAAATTATAGATTTGAATTTGTAATTTCTAAAAAAGAATACATATTAATCATTAGACTCATTCAAATTATAAATTTGAACTTGTAATTTCTAAGAAAGAATACTTGTTAATCATTAGACCCATTCAAATTGTACTTTTAAATAAAAATTAATAAAATAGTTTTAAAATAGCTAAAACAAAATAAAATTAATAACATCAGCTTGAATGTTTGAACTCCTTTTAAATAGAAAGACCAGGTTTCATCTCTGTTTAATACAACAATCTATTAAAAGTCAACAAAACATGTCAAAGAATATCACTTCATCCAGAATTTCAAAATTTATATAATTTATATAGTATTTTACAACGTTTAAGGTCAAAATCATAAAAGAGTGGATGGATTTCAACCAGTACAAAATCTTCACTTTTAAAATTCTATAGAAAATAAAAAGGCACCGTGATCTAAACATCCATCGAAAAATTGAATCTAAAGTCTGTCTGGTCCGAAATATTGAATCAAGTCTGATAAACCATACGCGTTTTAATTTTACATCAGCTTTTGTCCCGTTTCTCTGGACTGCTTCAAGTGCCCTTCAAGGGTCATCAATTTCCGAGCCTTCATCAATTTCCGAGCCTTCTGCAGATTGTCGCCGAGACACTGTAGTGTTCACAGTTACCTTCAACTTTTTCGTTTTAGCAGAAGCTCTTCCGCCGAGAGAAGCTGCTTTGCACTTAACAGCTTGCCTCCTTTTCTTTCCAACGACTTCTCCGCTTGATTTCAGAGGCGTTTCCATCGAGTTCTCCACACTAAAGGACAGGATTTCTTGCTCTATGATCGGGCTTCTTTTCTGCAGAGAGTTGAATTTTCACTGCTCAGACTCAATCAGACTACAACAGAAACCCTACTATAACAGAATATTCAAATCGTTTTCAAAATCTTTCAAAATCAACACCAGATTACAAAACCTTCAATGAATTATTAAACCCAGAAAAACCCAGTTAAATGGGTATCAGACATGTGTTAAGAATAGAACCTGAGGCACCGAGATCCAGTTTCCTCGGATCCATTGCTGAGCGGGGCGTAAGCTTGAACGGGGATATGCCTCGAGAGTGCGAGTGTCAGGGAAGTAAACCTCCCAAAGCTCCTCTTCTGCGCCTGTAAGCAGTTTGACAATGAAGCCGCGCCACCAGCAGTCGGTGTCATAAGCTTCCACTGCGTCCCCAACTGAGCAATGGAGAGGCAATTGAATGTGAGGAGGAATGGGTCTCACTTCACTGTGCAGCCACGCCTCCTCCTCCAATGGCTTTCCATCATCCGTCACAAACTTATCATATCGTACCTTGCAACGCCTGCCATATGCAGTAACAGTGAGGATAACTCCCTCAAACCAAGCCCCGCCATAACCATCCTCACTGCTGCACACCTCAACCCTCGTTCCTCTCCTCAAGTCCATATTTCCAACTCCTGCAACCGTGCCAAATTATTGCATAGGAATTTACCAAAACAACAGATGGATTTGCTCTGTCAACGGCACAGCAGAACATCAATTCCCTGAAATCAGGATGGTTTGAGCAGCCAATAAAATACAATTATAGGGCCCTCAACACAACAATTTCCACGTTATGTCCTCCACCTTTCCAATGGCCTTCCTTGCTCGCCATATATAATGGGAAGAATTTCTAAAAAAATAAAAAAAAAGAAAAGCACACGCGTCTTTAAATATCCATTTTCTCTCAAAATCAGAGGCCCAAAAATATCCTGCCAAATATAATTGTGAGTTTTAATAAAATAAAAAGCAGAGGGAAATTTTTGCATCAATGCTTTACTTATGGAAGTGGGTTACCCAACGGAAAATTTTGGAAAATTTTGCATCTGGCATGGATGCTCTAATTATGGATATATTCACCATATTTAATCAATCATTTATTTATTTTTACTAATTACTATAAATATTAATCATATTTAATGGGGTTGGCTAAATTTCTATCTTTTGTTTTTGGTCGGAATAGACCCATATAAATCTGGAAAAAATAAAAAAACAACTAAAAAATAGAACTTTTAGACCAAGCTATTAATAAGTAAATATGGAATAACAAATATTTCACCATCAATTTCCAACACATATGACCAGGCCTGGAATTTGATGTTTTATAGGACATTTTTTTCATTTTAAGACATATTTGACAGTTAGATACCATGTAAAATTCAAAGCAGTCAAATCTAAGTTTTATTGGGTAAAGTATCCTTCATAATTTCTGGTAGGTACTTAGCTTACTTAAGTTCTACTGAAACTAGCACAGCCACTAACTGGCGGCTGAGAACGCCGAAAGGTAGCGGCTGAGAACGCATGCCTTCAATATATTGAGAACCCAATATATTGAGAACCCGTGCCTTCAATATAAAACATTTGTGGTAATCCCTCAATATCAAAAGTTTGGTTGCATTAGGTTGATAAATGAAACGTGACAATTACATATCCTTACAGTGATTTTTTAATGTGATTAGGTAAATGTTAAAAAGTAAACATGTTAACGGATGTCTTGATAAATGCAAGAAAGTTATGAACAATAAATCTGATCCATTGATTTTGGAGGACGACTAAGAATATGCCAGCGTCTTTAATGCATAGCCATCGGATTAGGGTTTAAGGTTAAATAAGGGTAAAAGATCATTAATTGTACCCATTGTCAATAGGTGTACGCTTCGGCGTAATGAAACAGTAAATAAAATGTGATGTTGCCTTACTCCTAGTCTGGTTACACTTCACTGATTTACTCAAAGTTCAGATGTAAACTTTGAACTCAGCCACTACTGATGGCTTGCAATTTGCAACGAATTTGGTGGAAATATTTTAGCTATGCTTCTATTTCCCCACCAAAACAGACGGTATTTTTTCTTTTGAAGTTCTAAAAGCAAGATCTTAGCCAAAAAAAAATTAACACTCTTGAATATGCCAAATACATAAAATAACGAAAAAAACCAAATAACAGTAAAATTTAAAATTCCAGGCCTGCATATAACCGTGACTCACTTGTTTTTTTTAATCTCATTGTGAATACAATTTTAAAATAAAATAATAATTCTTGCGAAAAGTCTGGCCACCGAAAGATTCGCCGACAAAATGTCAACAATTTTCTCCGTTCCCCGTGACTCCGTGCAAATCGGCTGTGGAGTCAAGTTTTTAATGTATTATATTACTTTGTCGAAATAAATTCTAAATCAATAGTTTCCACGAAACGTTGCCCTCCGAAAATCTTAGTCTTTGATGTTGACAATTTTGTCCACATCTCTTTGTCGGGCTTTTATAATTTTGTTAAATAGTAAAATTAAGCTTTTATTGGGTTAAAATAAGTTTAAATTTAATCTTTTATAATTATTTTTTAAAAATAAATATAAAAAAATAATTATTTGTTTAATAATTTTATTATGTAACAAATTCAAACAATTTTAATAAATAATATAAAAATTGCAAATATAAACTTCTTGTTCAAACTACAGTTTATATAAATATTCAATTTTATTTTGATAAGATGTATTCGAGGATATATTTTAATAATTTCAAATATATGTAATTAGTCAATACAATAATATAAATATTAAATTTTATTTTGATAAGATGTATTCGATTTAATAATTTCAAATATATGTAATTAGATAATATAATATGTTTAAAGAGTAAATATTTTAAGATTTTTTTTTGTTTTACCATATGGTTAGATAATCTTTGGGAAAAAAAAAATACAACTTTAAATTGATGAAATTATTATTTTTAATATAAAAATGAATTCAATTCTCTAATATAGCTATTAGAGTTAAAGTGTACAATATTAATATTCTATCATTTAAATGATCGTTGTCCAAGATCCATCTAAAAAATGTTATTTTCTTATCATGTACAAGAGAAACTAAGGTATCAACTATTTAAGTTAATTAATATAATTATTTAAATTAATTATTATGAAAGTAGAAGAAAGGGATGGGGACTAAAATATCTCTTTCATTTTACCAAAGCACTAGTAGCCAAAAACATCTCGAGGCTCATTTGTGGCTAAGGCCTTTGGTCACAAACTATAAAAGATAAATATATCAGCCCCATATCTATTGAAGATTGGATCCAGGCCGTGAACTCCTCCATTACATGGAAAGCCACAATAGATGCTTTCCCAATCATTGGAAAATGGTTAATTTGGAAGGTCAGAAAGGGGGAAAAGGTCCTTCTCAGTCTTGACCCATTGATTGGAATCGAAAACAATCAGAGAATGCATGTACCTCTTATCGATGATCTCAAATCGAAAGGCTATTTTACCCTCTAGCATATTGCAAGAGGCCAAGCTTTAAACTTCGAGCACCAACAATGGCTCTCTGGGAGAGATTTGGAACTAAGTGGAGTCTACGCTGAGACCTAGAACTCCTACATAGACAGACATATTTATCAATGAAGAAGAGGAGGAAATGATGTGGTCTACGGATTTCTCAAGAGGATACATGCCCATAATTGGGTATAGGACTATATCCATGGAAGGCTTTGACCAACGTTTGTTATGGTGGTGGAAATCTCTATGAAAACAAAAATTCCCTATGTAAGACAAAATCTTTATGTGGATCCTTTTAAATAACAAAGATTAAACTTGGGATCTACTAAAAAATGAATTTTCCAGGGGCTTGGAAGAAGATGATTATGTGAAACAAATGCTCATCTCATATTATTATGTCCCTTCACATAGCAGGTATGGAAGGAAATTAAAAGTATTACAAGATTGAAACTTAAATGGTAAGGGGACATAATCAAAGCAACCTTAAAAAGACGGCACAAAGACAAGGACACCAAAGCATTCAAGGCCTTGCCCCCGACCCTAGACTAGGGATTTTGGATAGTAAAAAACACAAAACTTTTTCAGAACAAAAGCACCTTGCCATTTTCTTTTTCCTCCCAAAGCCTCATCATTTTAAGTTCCTTCCCTTAGTTCTCCTCTGCCCCTCAACATACTTAGAGCTCTAAAAAAAATATCAACTCCCAAATCCCTTGGGATTTCTTTGATGGAGCCTCTCAAGGAGAACCTCCTAAGGGTGGAGCACGGAATATTATTTACCTCTCTCATAGCCATTTCCTCAGCTTCAAAGTCGAACCACAAATAATCATTGTGAACTCACCACTCTCAAGTAGGTCTTAATCTTAGCTATGGAAAAAACAATCACACAAATCCAAGTCCTTGGGGACTCTCTCTTGGTGATAAAATGGTTATAAAGAGAATATATTTTAAGGAAMTTCATGCTCCAACCATTGTTCTGTGATATCAAGAATCTTCAATCATCATTTACTAACGTGACCAAGTTTACTCATGTTTATAGGGAAAACAACATGGAAGTTGATAATCTCTCCAAAGATAGGATCGAGCAGTAACAAGGCAYCTGGGAAGTCAAAGAATCCCTCTAGAGACAAATTACTTATTATTTTCATGAATCTTGGATTTAATGTTCTCTTTKCTTTAGTGATGAGTTAGAAAATTATTTTATTACAAAGATGATTTTGGAATTCTTCCTATCAATGTTACAGGGTCAAAAATCTTTGTTTTTCTATTTTTTTGTATAAATTCTCAGAGATATTGTTGCATCTCAAAACTTGGACAAATTTGTGAAGGGTTGCTTCAGGGGTGATCTGATGGTCCCTAGTTCTGATTTAATATTGTAAACTTTTAGTTTTTCTTCCACTATAGTTGGTTTTAACAATCAACAAGTTTTATATATATGTACAAACCTCTAGGTCCCTATAGTTTTGACCCAACAAGGATTCCTAAAATACCACTTATGGTTTTTTTCTCATGTAATTTTGTTATCCTTAATAAAATTACTTGACTTTTTCCTTAAAAAAAAATTGTTTCCTTCAGCTAGAAAAAAATGTTTCCTTAAGCTGGCAACCCCAAAATTTTAGTGGAAATGTTTTTTGAATAGATTGACATTTTAAAAAAATGGTTTTAATTTTCAACGTTTTATAAATTTGAATTTGTGTAGTTTGTTTGGTTACCAATCAATGGAATCTAACCATTCAATTTTTGTTAAAATTGCAATCTTGGAGATTTTTGGTAAAATTGTAATTTTGAAGAGATGAAATTGTTGTTTTTATGCAAAAATAGATTCAACACTCTTTAATACACTCTCTAAAATAGATGCAACTATATTATGCAATGTTGATGTTTATTTCTATAATTCCATCAATCCAAAATGATTCTTGTTAGATTTCAAAGTAAAAATAATGATTTCATTTCCTATTTGTAACACACCTGACCCCCTAACCACCAATTACACTGGTGGGATGTTCATATTTCCTTTCTTCCCTCAAGACATGCTATCAGGTTTCATCAGTTGCTTAAGTGAAGAATTCTCTCATCACAACTTAAGCTATATTACCTATTACTAATCCTTAGAGAATTTCCTTCCCGAGTTTACTAAGGTGATTAGGCTCCTATCGTCCCCAATCAGATGGTCATGATTATTCCTCTCCATCAAATCAATGATCTATGGCTATTCGAGCTCATTCCTGTTATAATGCTCATTCACCAAGGTTGACATCCTCTTTGATGACATCAGTTTGACAGATCGTCCTAAGGGATCCAACGGTCCTCAGACTCAGGGTTCAACTACTCTGATTGCATTTGCCTCTACTTAATCGACGATTACTCTCCACTTAAATGTCCATTCTACTTAAAAATGAATGGGACCCATGAAATCTATAGCCGATATTAAATCTCACCCACACATCGATCAATGATCCACTTCGATTCTCAAATCCCCTCCTCATTAGAGCATATCCACTCTGGTACCCTAGGCCACTCTGACCACACACGCTTTGACGGATCGAACAGTTCACGTTCATTTAATCCAACAGACACCGTGTTCTTCAGGGTTACAATTTTTCTCTAGTTAAGGTGCCTGAACCCTCCTCCTTAGGGAAATTCCCACAATATCCAACTGATCTAAAAATGAAGAAGACTTGTATTCTTGAAATTATTTGCAAGCAAAATTTATGTGTTAAAATGCAAATGGATCAACTTTGCAACACAACTTTAATAGGATTTATCTGGAATTATTTGCAAGCAAAATTCTATAAAGGTTAAAATGCAAATGGATCAACTTTTGCAACATAACTTTAATAGGATTTCATCATCTAAGATGCATATAAACAATAGAAATAGCAGTGAATGTAGAAAATGATATAACACAACAAAACGATAAAGGAGTTCGCCACCCTCTCTTGGGCCACATCTCCTTGTCCAGTTTCCAATGGATCATTTGCATTATTTGCTCAAAGTGCTAAAATGTGCTTTACAATCCTCAAAATGACAAATAGACTACTCCAATGGTTTCATAATGTCAAAAAGGCCCCAGAATGGGCTTTTTCGTTCCCGGCTTTTGACCAAAAAATGAAGAAGATAGGGATTCCCTCGAAGTCCCCTTTCTAAACTTGTTGTCTCGGTGATCTACAAAATTTACCCCTTGTTGGCCTAACCTAGCCCACACACATATTTACGTGTAAAAACCTAGCAATCGACGCAACCGCTGCGGAATCAGGTAAATTGTAGGATGGGCCATTTCTGCAATTCTAGCTCCCTAACTATCAATAAGGACAAGGTCAGATGATCTATATGACTGCAAGGCGCAAGTAAACATAGGCCCCTGCTTCCACAAGCCAATGGTTAAAGGACAAGTGGCAGGTCATTTGTATAACCATTGAACCAAATCAAAATGTAACCACGCGTGTGCACCAAACAGTATAGCAATGGGTCATATGTTAACGCAATGTGTGACCATATCGGGCTAAGCTTCCCAGCCTCCTACGCTACTTCCAACTGTACACATATGCAAACATATATATAAATATATTGCCATATATAACAAGGACTTCAACCAAAGGGCTTAATTGCCATGCTCTTCCAAGTCTCCTCCGCCTTCAGAGGTCGCGGGTCACTCACCACAACAACATAATTTTAAACGAATATATACATGTGGACACGGGTGGCCATTGATCGTGGGCCAATGGTCGCCAAAACCATTCCATTCGCTGAAAAAAAGCCATGTCACATGCCAACTATCCAAATAATCGGCCTCGCTACATGTCATATGGTCTTTATGGTCGTATTTTACACCGCTATTGTTCCAGACGATCAGATACCAAGATACCTTTTTTGTCCTGCTTGTCATTTTGAACAACGATATCTCTCGCTCTCCTCGGACGCCCGGTTTTGAAACCTAAATGAGAGTTAAGTGCTTGTTCAGAACGATTTGCGGCCTACGCCTTGCCTGATTTGAAGCACTCGAAAGAATTTTGAATTTTGAGCAAAATTTGATCCCCGGATCACCCCTGAGAGATCCCATCGCAAGGGAAACTACCGACCACGACCCTCAATCCCATAAGTTGTTGGACTCCTTCACGCCCTTCCATCCATGCCTCTGAAAATCTCTCGACTCATATCAATGGCCCAGGACTCACTGATACGCTCTCTGATAGATAAATGATTGTCGTTGACTCGAAGCTCTTGTCATCAAAGTCTTAGAACAACATTATACTAAGCGATTATGATGATCACATCCTCTAACTTACAGTCAATATATTCCAACTAAGTTGATCCAACGACTACAATTATTTCTAACTTAAAATGTTAGTTTTCTTCATGGTTCCAGTCTGAATCAGGACTTAATCAAATCAAGGTTCTTCCTCTAGTCATTTCCAAGGTTCTATTTGTTATCAATGAGTAAATTGTTGGGTTGAAGAAACAATCTGCAAAGGTAACCCACAAACCAACTTTAATACTGGAAACTAGCCTTTCCAATCTAGAGAGGGCTCTCTCTAAGACTTGATCTCTAATAGACATATTGCTTTTGAACCGATGGCTAGATTTAGATGTTTGAGATAGTTTTTTCAAGGTTTTCTGGAAAAGAGGTATAGTATCTCTAGGGCTATGGAGTCAACCACTAAAAACAAAGGAAAACAATGTCTGGTAGGTAGAACTCCTCAGAGGAACAAAGGCTAAACAAGGTGATGAAATTTAGTTTTGAGTTTGATTATGTAGGGTGAAAGAAGAACATAAACACATAACATAATTAGAGAATCATAAATGATGAATTCTGACCTTAGTTAAGAAGATACACATAATTTATATCAGTTAAGTCTAGAGCACCATTAGATGAATTCTAGACCTTTAATTTTCCAATTTAAAGAGAAGAAAAGTGAAGATGAAAGTAAGTACAAAAGGAATACATACAAATAAGAGTACAACCTTCAGATCACTGCCATTAAAATATTTTTCATAAGGAGTTCATGAATTTTACATTTGTATTTCCATTAGATTCAGAAAATTACATTGAAGATCAGAATGTCTATACCTCTACCAACCTCCCTTGGTTTTCATGGCTTCCTAAATATATACAAAATCATATGCCTATAGTGTCGAATTCAGATTCAACTATGATCCTAAGATCGGTGCTAATAGTCGCACATAATCAACATGAAATATTTAACGGTCTGCTAAAAAGAAGGAGTCGACCAGACTCATTTAATTTAAACCATAACAACTTTGATATGGAAATGAATAAATAAAATATATGATTTCCACTTTTGATGTTTGTCAAAGATGAGTTGGCGCATTGTTGAAACATTCAAGTTGAGTTGGAGGTATTCTTAGTAATTATGTCACTATTGCGCAATAAGCCTATTATGCGACGTAGGAAAAATACAATAGAGTTTATGCAACAGTGGGTGATCATATTTGCACAAAAAAAATCACTATGTTACTTTATGCGAGATTTTCAAAAATGTGTCAATAACAAAAATGTGTGAATTCGATTTCTAGTTGTTCAGTTCTCCACTGCTTCAACCAACAAATCAAGTTTTTCTTTCTTTTTAATCTCCAATTGCTGCATTTGGATTTCCTCTTAATGTTGTAACTTCTTAGTTGAGGACCTTGTTAATGGTGCATTAGTCAGAGGAATATCCTTTACCTATGGAGTTTGTTCTATCATTTTCCCTTTATTCTTTGTTTTAGAATCAACTGAAATTGATGGTACTGACCATTTTTCTATTATAGAAAAAACTTTCTTGAAAACATTTTCTAAAGACTTCTTCTTCATTTCTCTATTTTCATGTTGTAACTATGCTATGACAAAGTGGGCCTTCTTCACCTATTCCTGCAACTCGATAATTGAAGTATCTTTGTCATAAAAGAGAATTGGTTGTATGAATTTTTCTGGAATCTTATTGGTTTCCTGCGCTGTATGTACAATCGGAAATCTCTTTGTTGTAGATTTGGTGCATGGTTTACTGGGAGCTTCAATCACTTCTGGAGAGAATTGGAGTTTCTTTCATTTCTTCTTAGACTATTGGCTTGCTGCAAGTTCTTAAGTTTCTCCTCCCCTTTTCTTAACATAGATCTCAGGGATTGATCTTTCAGTTCTTTCTACTGATGAAGGTGTATTTCTATGGCTTTGTGGGATGCTTAGGGAATCTACTTCTATGCCTGATGAATTTAGAAAGGACTCCCAATATTGATTTATCTTTCTCAACTCCTCTAATACTAATAGTTTGATCAAAGAAAAATGAAAAAGGCTAGCATCTCCTTGCTCTTTCCTCAGTTGTACTTTGTCAACCATCTTTCCAAGACTTCTGAAGAGATAAAATGGTATATTCAAAGGATTATTACCGGTGAAATGCATTAAGATCCTGATGTGATATTCACAAACCTTGTCAAATCTCCCTTCACATGTAAAACACTTTTGGATAACCCTCAAAAAATCACTCTGACTTTTCAATAAAAACTCCCTGGGTATGGTAGCGCTAAATTTAGAATTTCTAAATTCAAGCTTAAAAAATTCATGATAGTGAGACAGATCTAATTTCATATTTTTGAACCACTCTTCTCCATGGGAAGGAATTTATGTTGCAGTTGCAACACTATCTTCAGAAACTTGCAACTAGAGGTTTCCCACTTTAGTCTTAACGCTATCTAAATTCTCTGCAAACTCCCTCACCACTTGTTTAATGTACCCCTAGAGTTTTTCACAAAACCTAATACAACCCACTTGTTCAAAGGATGCTCTGATCGCTGGGTCCGCGCTTACCAAATTTAAACCATGTGGCTCAAAGCTCACGATTTCCCCTCTTCCTACATTATTTCTTTTTTGTTCAAGAGTTTTCATGATGTTCATATATGTCAACCCTGTGTGAACTGCAGGTGTGTAGCAGTAGATTGTAATAACCTATGTATATCGAAAATGGGAACATTAACCTCTGCGTAGAAAACGGGAGAAATAACCTCTGTGCAACAAATGAGAATAGTGACTTACATGGTGCGCAACAACAAGCAACAATAGAAAACTCTACGCAACAAATGAACAACTGTAGGAAACTCGGTGCAACAACGAACAATAGCAGGAAACTCTTCGCAACAACAAACAATAGCAGGAAACTTGGTGCAAAAAAGAACAACAACAGTAAACTCGACGCAACAACAAACAGTAGAAGGAAACTTGGTGAATCAATGAACAACAGTAGGAAAATCGACGCAACAACAAGGATGGCTATAGTTTATCTTAATTGAAGTAAAGCTGGTTATGTGAAAAGAAAATTAGTTTCAGAGGATGACTTGCAACGAGATCCAAGAAAGGATCTTGAATAGTGACTGAAACAAATGGAGAATGCGCAACAAAAAAAAAGTGAAAGGTTTGTATAGCGAATATCAACACACAGGGTTTGCGTAGTGATTGGCAACACACAACATTTGTGTAGAGACTGGAGTTTGCATAGTAGAGAGATTTGGATATTGTTGGAGAGGCTATGGACGATGCACAAGTCTTGGAGGTGATGGAGAAAAACAAAAGGTGGCCAATATTCATGCTAGAATGGATAAGGGATGAAATTTTGAAAAGGGAAGTGGTTGTCCATAGTTATCAGAAGTTTTAAGGAAAGTTAGGGATTTGCGCAGCGAACTTGTGTAACGGGTACACTTTTGAAGTTTGCAACGGTACAAATGACATGGAGTGTCATGATTGTTCCTTCTATGACCTCATGAAAGGTGATGATGAACCATAATACCTTTTGACATGACATTCACCCTAACCTATGACTCAAAATTAGCACATAATTTCCCACTTTTTAATGTGATTCAAGACTTAGGAAAGTGGACCATTACAAATTGAACATGATGGAATTTAAACTCTTGACTCTTTGCTTTTTATGATGGTGTTTTATGAAAAAGACAGTACACACTTTAAACCAACTTATGGATAGACCCCTTACTGACATTTCAAGTCATTCTTTATTTGAGTATTGACCTCATAAACCTTGACACACTAACTATGACTCATCTAGAAATGCCTTGATTTTCCCAAGATCATGGCATGACTTTGAAAAATTTGGACAAAATTATAACTCTAGATATGAAAATCATGGTGCTAACAGCTGGCTCCAATGGAGATGATATCCTCCCAGTGAGGTAGCAAATAACAGTAGACCAAGTGCCTGACCATTGGGCTTTATTCGACTCAAAAAAATCTAAACTGACAAACAAACTTATTTACAAGACTTTCTTGACACAACTTTGACTAAACTCAACATAAACTTAGGGCCTTCACTTCAGGATTCAATTTTCTGCTGATTATTGAGTTCAAATACTTCATCTAAAAATAAAATGGTTATTTACAATGAAATGGAAAGACTGTTTTTTTTTTTTAAGAAAGATGGTGTTTGACAAACCTTCCATTCACAGGTCCTCCACCAATGAGATATCCATTGAGATACTGTAGAAAATAGGCATTGTTCCCATGGTATGAAACACTCATTATGTAAATTCTAACCTTGTACAATATCTAGTGCAAACATATATTCAGAAAAAGAACAGAAAATATACAATGGAAAATACAAACATTACACAGAGATTTTTCCCCTGGAAACCCAAACTGGGAAAACCAACATATTCTATATTCATTCATTGTGTTGCAATGTTTACAATACAAAATACATATAGGAGCCAACGACATCCAAAACCCTAACCCAATGACCTGGATTAGTCCAAAACCCTAATTCCTTAATCGAAAATAAAAAACCATCGACAAAGAAACCATGTGCCAAAAAACCACCTAAATATAATGCAGTCCCGATGCAAAAAAAAAAATCGGGGGTGCTGCCCCTGAACCCCTACACCCCCCCTCTAACCCCCCTACGCGCCCGACACATATGCTCAGATACTACTACTCATGCAAAGAATATAACACATACTCAACACATGAATGGTCCCATCCAAAGATGGTCAAACTTCCCATGCTTTCATTTGTCTTCATTCCTTGCATCCCACTTCGGTACCACATCATCTTCCTTAATATGCCTATCAAAGGCTCTTTTTGTTTTATCTTGGTGCAATTGTGAGTTGTTGAAGACCTGTTCTCTCATTTGTTGCACATGAATTAATTGGTTTATCCTCCTTTCAGAATCATTTCGTTCAACTTCCTATTCTTGCAATAGTCTCATCACTGGAAGTCCTAATGAGGTAGGAAAAACTACCTCTGTACCATATAAATTCTGAAAGGGGGATGTAGCAATAGACCTTTTGGTGGTGATCCTATCAGTCCATAGTGCATAGATAAGCTTTTTGTGCCAATCTTTCTTATTTTCCTGCAGAAGCTTCTCAATAATTCTTGTCAATATTTTGTTGGATAACTCAGCCAACCCATTACCCAGTGGGTAATAAGTTGTGGAATGGATAAGAGTTATATTATAGTCACTTCAAATTTTTTCCATTCTCTTGGACTCGAATGTTGTTGCATTGTCAGTAATGATCTTGACTGGACAACCAAATCTAGAAAAAATATTGCTTTCTAAAAATTGAATGATAACAATATCAGTATCTTGCTTTGTGGGGATTTCTTCAATACATTTGGTGAAGTAGTCTATGGCTATCATTATCCACCTATGTTGAGCTAAGGATGGTGGATGAATATCTCCTATAAAATCAAGGCCCCATTTCTTGAATGGTGCTTCAACAGAGATAAGATTTAAAGGTAAAGGTTGCAACTTTCTTTTTCCATAAAAAAATTGGCATTCATGGTAGCTTGAAACTTCCTTGTATACATCACAAAATATACTAGTCCAATAGAACCCTGGCCTCAATATTTTGTGCACAGTTGTCTTCCAATAATGGTGCCCTCCACAATCACCTTTTTGAAAATCATTGATAGTTTTTTTGACTTCTTCCTCCAACAAACAATTTAGCAAGATCCCACCTGGATCTTTCCAATACAGAGAATGGTCGATAATGCAAAACTTTCTTGCTTTCAACTTCAAAAATCTAGCTTTGGTTTTTCTTAATTCAAGAGGAGCTTGTACATTTCTTAATACATAAATAATATCAGCATACCAAGGAGAATCAAGGAATTTTTGGGATACATGTGGGATTGTTTCTTCTTCTGAATTTTCTGATAGGTCAACAATGAAATTGATTCCCAATACATCACAATTGGATTGTTCCATAATATTTGCAAGCCCGTGACCTTTAATCAAATTTGTAGGTTGTATCTCGAGGTCATACTACAACATTACAGCTATCCATTTTCCCCTTCTACCTTCAGGATCACGATGATTCAAAATGTCTTTCACATAATTGCTAGGCACATAAGCAATGATATGGGAATGTGAGATATAAGTTCCGAATTCCTTCAAGGCCTTCACCAAGGAATATGCTTTCTTTTCCATGATATCATACATCAGTGGGGAGTCTCTCAAAGTACTTCTATAATAGACTATGGGCCTTTCAAAGTTTTGGTCATCGTTTTACAACAAAACACCAACAATGGTGTGTTCTGAAGCAAAAGAAAACAAGATAAAATATTTTGCAAAATTTGGGCTAGCCAACACTGGAGATTTGGTTAGTGCCACTTTAATATCTTCAAAATACTTCCTATCTTCAGTAGTCCATTTTATCTCATTTCCTTTCCTGATCATGTTTGTGATATACTTTATGATTTTAGCCAAGTTAGGGATAAATCTTCTCAAAAAAATTACTTTTCCTAGGAAGGATTGTACCTCCTTCTTGCTCTTGGGTGTGCCAATCTTCATAATTTATTCCACTCTACTGGGTTCTATATTTATCCCTTCCTTTGAAATGATGTGTCCAAGTATTTTTCCTTCTTACATTCCAAAAATTGAATTTTTGGGATTCAATGAGATGCCAAACTTCCTACATTTTTGAAAAACCTTTCTTAGATGTTTAAGATGTTCATCATAAGAATATGAAAATACAATGATATCATCTAAGTAAATAACAATAAAATTACCTTTCTCATCATCAAAGGCTATGCCCATGTCCCTTTGGAAGGTTTCTCTTGCATTCATCAGCCCAAAAGGAATTTTTGCATACATGAAGGTGCCCCAAGGTGTTGTAAAAGTTGTCTTCTCTTGGTCATTAGGATGCACCATGATTTGGTTGTATCTAGAGAAACCATCAACCATTGATATATTCTAAGATACAACCACCTTCTGCAAAATGTAATCCATCTTAGGAAGTGGATAATTGTCTTTGAGAGACATCTTGTTTAGATTCTGAAAATCTACACACAACCTGATCTCACCACTTTTCTTCCTGACAGGCACTAGGTTAGCCACCCACTTGGAAAATCTTACGGAAACTATAATTTTTGCATCAAAAAAATTCCTTACCTCCTTTTCAATCAATGACAGTAGAAGAGGGTTTATTCTTGTCAACTTTTGCTTGAAAGGTTTATGATCATCTTGGATTGGAATTACATCTTGAATTACCTTAGTATCATAAACCTTTAAATCTCCATAACTCCATGCAAAGACATCAGGGAAATCTTTCATTAGGTTGATATACCTTTTTTTAATTTCTGGACTGAGTGTCTTGGACAACTTGATGATATTGGGATCTTTCTGAGTCCCAATGTTGCAATCTTCTATGTCCTCATAATTTGCAATGATTTTAGGATTTCTGGCTACATCGTTGTTGTCAAAAATATTTTCCAATGGGACTAATCCTTTGGGAATAATGTTATTTTTGAGTTGTACTATATCTCTTCCAGCAATTTGATTTTGAAAACAATCATCATTGGTGAACATAGTTTCATCTTCATTATCTTCACAACAACACTCATCATCAATATTTGAATTAGCAAATTCATCACTCATCTGAAGGAATCTTTCTACCTGTATTTCATTTTCAAATATTTTCCAATAGTTAATGTTGTTAGGTACTGTTGGCCTATGATTGACTTCAATTTCATACTTTTTGTTAGGAAAAATTGGAATTTTGAAAACTGAGGTTGAAGTAGCTAGAGTATCAGCAATTAGATTTTTGCCCCTAGGAATCACTAATAAAATGTATTTTGAAAACTATTCAAGAAGAACCAGTACTATATTTCTATATGCCCTCAATCTAGGATGCTTGGAATGATATATACCCTTTACCCAATTTATGAAAAGCTCAAAATATCCATGTGCAACTATCCTCCTAGCACCCAATTCTTTTAAAGTCTTCAATCCCAAAATCAATGCCTCATATTCAGCAATGTTTTTGGTGCAATCAAAAGAAAAATTGTAAGAAAAGAGTTTGGTACCTATCTTGGGAGGGTTAATCCACACACCAGCTCCTGCTCCTTCTCTGCTAGCAGCTCCATCAAATCTCATGTTCCACATCTCATCCTCTTCACTATTTTTCTGGTCCGTAATTTCCTCTATTTGACGATGAAATTTGTCTTTGATGGTCATAACAGTCGTTGCCTCCTACTCTTCAAAACGCAAGTCATTATAGAAAATAGAGGAACCAACCTCAGTATCTACAAAGTAAATAAGATGGTTGTTTGGTTGTGTTTTTATACTCACCATGTACTTGAGCAACACTTCTTTGTACAACCTCCTTTCTTGGCCAAAAACATGGATAGTAGCATATGACATATACATTTGCAAAGTCCCTTTCAACTTTGCAGCCCAAGATCTAGATAACAACATGCCAAATTTAGGAGGTATGCCAACAACCACCACATCCATGATCAATTTTTTTGATGGAATTTGAGACAATGATACAACCAGATCTTTGATTAAACCCAAGAATTTCACCTTCCTTGATTCAAAGGAGAAAATATCCTTGTAATGCCTTGTAATATCTAGGCCCAACTCATCCATGACTACCTTGGGCATCAGATTATGTGATTCTCCTGAATCTAACATGGAATTTTGTAAGGTCATGTCATGAATTTTAAGACTAACATAGAAATGGGGAACATCATCAACATCACCACTCTCCTCCACACGTGGGCCAAACAAGATAGCAGGGTGATCATCTTGCACATTCAAGGTGTCAGGAGCTTCTACCATTTTGATCATCTTAATGATATGATTTCTATATTCACCATTTTTAATAAACTCATTGAATGGAACGTAAATTTTGATTTTAGCCATTTCACTTTCAAAATTAAAAGGAAATGGGCCATTTTCTACCTCTTTGATGATTGCTTCCTTTCTTTCCTCAGGTATCTTCTTTGGGGGTTCTTATTTGGATTTTCCTTTCTCCATTGCATCCTTTGTTGAACTATATTTCTTAGGTTGTCTTGAAGAAGGTGTATTGATCTGAAGTTCCCTTGTAGGATTTTCCTTTGGAGGGTTTGCAGGAACCTTTTTGCTTCTGAGGTTGTACTGTTTTTGAAACTGCATAATAAAATTTTGAACTCCCTTCTTATACTCTTATGTTTCCATTAACAACATATCATCATTATCCTGCATAAAATTATCATTTGCATCCATAAATTGATCATGTTTTTCTTTAGTTAAGAACACATTTGTTTCTGTATCATCACAACAATGCATATTTTCTTCAATTGTTTGATCAAAATATTCATTTACATTTTCGAAAGGAGGTTTTATTCGTTGATCACCTTAATTTCTCTGGTCTCTTTGCCTGAACTTTGGAACTGGAGATCTTCTAAAATTTTGATTTCTGGGCTGAAAATCAGTTTGATCTCTGGTGGTAGGATTATTATCCAAGGACATTCTTTCCATAAATATTTTCGTAGTCTTCATCATCAAATAAAATTTCTCATTTGATGATTGAGAAGTTGAGGGTTGTTCTTCTCCTTGGACCTTTTTCACATCTCTGTCAAGATTATGTTTGATTTTCCATGAGGCCATCAGATTTACCTCCACTTCAATTGCATCACTCATCATGTCATATAGTGTATTGGATCTCCTTTCTCTCAACAACAAGGAAAATTCACTATCAAAAGAATCAACATATCGAAGTTGGGTAGCTCCAGGAGGGGCTTTTACTTCAGTACGAATTGAATTGTAAACTTTCATAAATCTGGTTGAAAACTCTTGTACGGTTTCATTAGGTGATCTCTTTATGTTATTGCACTGAGTTAGCAACTGAAGAGGATTCTTCTTGTCACCCCACCTTGCAAGGAAAAGTGTTTCAAAGGCTGCAAAATCAGGGATGCTTGTTGCAGGAAGATATTTGAACCATATTCTGACTTCTCCTGAAAGACTTTGTGCAAACAACCTTACTTTTGCATCCTCATGATGTACCTCCTCTAGGTCAACAAAATCATTAAACCAATCTAAGTGTATTTGGGCTGATACATTCTCTTTATCATAAAATGATTTGATTCTCTGATTATAATTTTGAGGCAAATCATGCAATTGGGCAAGCAAGGCAAGAGGAGAAAATATGGTTGCCATGGCTCTAGGAGGATTTTGAGCTATCTGAATAGTCCAAGTGAGGCGAATATGAATAGGAATAGTTTGAATGGGGATAGTGGGAATCAAAGACTAGATTGTTTTCTCATCAAAGATGATTTCCTTCAAATTATATTCTGATCTAGATCTAAACAAGGTTTGTTCAAATTTTAAATCAAAGTCAAGGTCATCAATTCTTTTTACCCCATCTTTGGGAAAAGATAGATTTCTTTCCAAGAAAGAAAATGAGTTGATTGTTTTTTCTTTCCTTTTGTGTAAGAGTTTTTTATGATCAAACACAGATGCTATAGGTTCTGTATTAGGGTTCCTTATTGTAATACCTCTAGGCCGAACCCAATTGTAAATGTAAATACAAATGTACCTAAGTTGGTGAGTTGTTTGAGATCAATTTTGTATGCACCTTTCATGGCATAGTGTGTGCATGTACTGCACACTAAAATGATGAAGTGTTCACATTCTAGGATACCACACGCAACAACTTAAGTGCATGCGATTTTGAGGCCAGAGATCCTTTGTGTATATGTTTTGTTTTATAGGCTGGCGAGCCAGTTATTATAAGCTAGGAGGCTTATGTTTTTTATTAGGCCGGAGAGCCTAGATGCTAAAGGCCAGTGAGCCTATTTTTGTATATGTCTTATCATTAATAAAGAATACATCGTTGCATGCAGACTGACCACGATAAATGAGTATGGGGGACTAAACTCCACTAGTTAGGGAAACGGGGGGGGGGGATAAAATTTAAGGAAAAGGGATAAGCTAGGGAGCTTAAGCCAAAAAGGAATATTATATTAATATTCCTTAAATCATAAATTATGGATAATTATTTTATCCTAAGTGCTAAGGTTGGGGAAAAGTGGGCCAAATTAGCTCCCAACATGACACGTGTCAAGTTGGGAACATGCATACATATAGTTTGGACTCAGTTCATTTTTCATCATTCAATCATCCATTCAATCATTCCATGATCATTCACTCACTCACTCAGTTGTCCTCCATACCTTCCTGTCACTATACCTGAACCTATATTCGTACCCATACATGTTTGTGTACCTAGTTAGCTTAGGAGCTGGACTAAAGAAGCAGGTTGTCAGGCCCTTGAGCAATTTCTCTCTAGGTGAGAGAATTGATGGGAATTTATTTCCTGAAGGTGCTAAACTACAACTACATGGTTCTGAGACTTCCTGTCTGGCCTGTTGCTGAAGCCCTGGAAGAGAAGTGGGGCAGCTGAAGGATTGTTGAGTAGAGAAGGGACACACTTCCTGGGGTGGGATAGGCATGTCGGGAATGAGAGACTATAGGTTGTTAGTTTGAGTTGGCACCTACGACAAAGTCTTTCCTGTTGTCTATGATCCATTAGATTGGTTAGGAATCTGTTTACCCAGGTGGAGTTTAGTCCCAACTCGAGGGTGACCCACTGTTGAGAATGATGAGCAATTTGGTCTAAGGATGGGAGGTTCGTGGAAGGTATGCACGTAGTTGGTGATATTCTTACCAAGATAAGTGTCAATTGTGTGACTAATTACATGCTGCATTATTATTTACATGTTTATTTTTATGGG
>SNQJ01S0124320.1:7242-28819 GCA_010110895.2 Picea sitchensis | reverse complement strand
TGAAACTTTGAAAAAATGTTCAAAATATGTATATGAAGAAGCACAATTGAGCTCCTACAAAAAATCCAATGGAGTAGGTGAGAAAATGCATAATTACAACGCAGAGTTGTGCCAAGTTGAAGTGTGAACATAAATATTAATGGGCAAATTTCAAATAACCATAACTTTCTGCTCAAGACTCAAAATTGAGCATGGGAGCAGGTGTTGGAAAGATGTTGGATAGTAGAATATAAATATTCACCCATAAAATTGATCTGGGCATTCAATTTTTCAGGCAATCAGAAGAAATAATTTTGATATATTATTGAACCAAAATAGTTCATATTTTTCATGAAATTGTTGAGTCAGTTAACCTGACGAAGTTTTGTTGACTGCACATTTTGTAGAGTTAAAAACAACTAGATCAGATCAGGATCAAAACATAGTCCAAAGTAATGGAATATGTACAGAGGAATCACAGCCATTAATATGAGATCATAGGGATGGATGTCCATTTGGGCATTGAAGGAACAAACTCCAATGGACATGGAGAAGGAAGGGATGAAAACATGAATATGGTAGAGACCATTAAAAATTTGTAGAAGGATGTACAAAGAAATAAAGATGATAATGAAAGGATTATGAGAGCCAAGGAGGAGCAAGAGGACTTCAACATGAATTTAATGCATAGATTAAACAAAATAGAAAATAAATTGGATAAGGAGAGTGGCTCAAGAAAATTAGGAAGTCATAGGTCTCTTGATGAGAAAAGAAGAACTAGAAGTGTTAGCAGACACCACTGTCACTCCCCGAGGTATTCCAATAAGAGAGCACAAAACAACTCAAGTACAACCCCTTTTAGGAAGCATAAGAGATCTGGGGTGGATGAGCTACGAGGAAAAATGAACAAAATCAAACCTCCTACATTTGATGGTGAGCACAACAAGGATGAAGATACAGAGACATGGTTGTTGGGCATGCGAAAGTATTTTCAATTGCATAATTATTATTCTCATGCAGAAGGAATAATTTCCATCTATCAACTCAAGGGAAAGGCATCCATGTGGTGGGATCCACTTGTGCATGCGCAACAAATTAAAGATAAAAGTGTTATTTGGATGGAATTCAAGAAGTATTTTGAAAAGAAATACTTGACTAAGAGATACTATGACAACAAAATGAAAGAGTTCTTTGAACTCAAGCTTGGGAGTATGACCATAGATGAATATGAGAGAAGGTTTTTAGAATTGTTGAAGTATGTTTCTTTCATCAAGGATGAGACAATTAAGATTTAGAGGTATTTGAGTGGATTTCCATCATTCATCAGTGACAAAATACAATATGGTGATCCCAAGACATTGGAGGAGACCATAAGGCGAGCTAAATGCCTATATGATTAGCAAAAAGAAAGGCCAACTTTCCAAAAATATTGGGAAGACAAAAATAAATTCAAGATGGATTAGAGGAAGAAGGGGACTAAGCCACCATTCTTCAGAAATAATACTCAGGGAAAACCAAATTCTAGAGAACCCAAAATGATTGACATAGGGGGTCAAAGGCCAAGGAAACCACCTATTCAATGTTGGGGTTGTAAAGGAGATCATATGTTTAGAGATTGTCCTCACATATGTGAAAAAGTGAGGACCGTTCAAAATGTACATCAAGCTGAAACAGTGGAGGACATGGGAAGAAATGTATCAAGGATCTATGTAGCCCTGGACAACAAGGTGTCGAGACAGAGGAAGATTCCCTTTTCCTTAAACTTTTATCCATGAGCAACAAGCCCACTTTGTATAGGTTGATCTGAAATTTCTCTCCAGGAAGAGGGAATCTTTGTAACATGCCTATCTAGTTGATCGTTTTTTGGCAATGATAAAAAATTTTGAAGGTTTTTTTTCTACGGATATTCTTGCATATGTATTTACAAGTTTGTTGACCCTTGAATATGTTAGGACCGAAATGACAACCTAACGAGGATGTCAATCCTACTACGTTTTTATAGATGTGGTACTCCTCTTTAAGTTTTTCCTGGGGCATGTATAGTTCAAATGTGGGACTTAGAGAAAGTCCTTCGTAATGACTTAAAGCAATGCAAAACGATAGAAAATGTTTTTCTTTTTTGAAATAAAGGTTCCTGGAAAATAGGACCAAGAATCACACACATTAAACATTCAAATTAAATAAACACAATTTCCTGGCATCCAACATAGTTTAAGATAAATATTTTTGAGCACATAAAAATAAAAAAATATTATCGACATACATAAAGAGAACTAACTTTGCATTCTGAAAACAGGGTTACAAGGCACCGTCGAGATTGTTCCCGAAATAGTTTTCTTTAAAATTTCTCAAAAAATAGTAATGTCTGTTACATATTCCTTGAAATTTAAATGCGTTTGTCATATAGACTAGGATTGGGGCTCCCGTGGACCATAAAACAAATAAGTACAAGAAATAGGACTGTAGAAAGAAGAAGTGGGCAACGGTAGGAAGTAAGACCTAAAAAGAAGAAATTTGAAGTTATTAGTCTTTGGTTAGACATTTCTATTTAAAGAGGTGGAATAACTGGATTGATAAAGAAAGTAGGATGTGATCAGTATAGACTTACTATGATGGTATCTATCTCCCCCTTTTTCTATTTTCTTGTTGATTCCTTTTTATTTCTCTCATCGATGGTTACTGGAATCGTGCCAACCGCTTGTTTCCCTTCGTCGGTGAGCTTGCCAATTTCCCTATGGAGACATTATTCAATGTAGCTTCTCATGGGGGCCACGTTGATCTCATGCCGGATTTTTATTTTGAAAAGCTCACTTTCTAATTCCCTTAGATCGATAGAAAGATTACACAAAGCCTGTTCAATTTCTTGTTTTTTAACTGAATAGTCCACTAGCCAGTTGTCCACGTCATACTCATCATATTAAAGGATGCCGTAAAAAAATTCTGAAGACAACCTCTTAAAAACATCAAATTTTTCATCAAAGGCTTTCTTGGTTAAGAACAAGGAGTTGAGGATTAATTTGGGGTCTTGGACCTCGTTGGTACTTCCGGCTAAGTCTATTTCAGTCATCTTTCTGAATAATTCTTCTTTCTTTGATACAACTTGTTAACATGATAGGACAATGAGATGTAGGTTCTTAAATTTCTCTTTCCAGCATGAATTTAATTGTTTGATCCCGTTTGGGGAGGGGAGATCTTCTTCTCTTATTCTCATTTATGTCATGTTGGTGAATTTGATGCTAAAAGGGACGACAACATCTAGATAGAAACCTTCTTCATTTTTTAAATCCGCCTGCAAATATTCCTGGAGGGAATGTGCCCTTGTTCCAAGATAGTTATACTTTTTTATGTTTCCCAAGCTTCAATAATTATCTCCATTCTTTTCTTGGTATTCTTCTCCAAATAGCCTCTACACGATGTGAGGAGGCTGGAGGATCCTTTTAACTTGGATGTAGGGGTGGAAGGAATGGTTGTTTCTAAAGGAATGGAAAACAATGGGATAGGAATCAATGTTTCCTCTAATTCCTTGATTCGGTCCTTCAATTTGGCATTCTTTGCCTCAAGGCCTCCAATGGAATCATCAAGAGCATCTCTGTTGATGATAAAAATCGCAGCGAGGATTTTTCCCACAAAGTATTGCTAAATCCTATTATTATAAGATAATGAGATATATAATACTAGTAGGTGGGACCCCCTTGTAGATTGGGAGATCATATATGGTTCTTATTTCATGTTTATGTTGTTGTTCGACACTGCTTACAAGGTTCTACATGATTGATGAAATCTTGGTTTTATTGGCGATGGATAATGCCTATTATGTGTTGTTTCTAATTTCTCTAAGCTCTAGATTCCATATTGTGTGAATGGCCTAAATCCACTGTGATCACATTGCTATTAGCGCCATGATTTGTTACATGTTGCACCTGCACAAAACACATGTTAGTCATGAAAAAAGCTAAAATAAATATGGAACAAATCTAATGGAAAAAAGGCTATCCTACAATATGCTATACTATGATACATTATATGCAAATGAATTTAAAAGGATTGTTGTTATTCCTAGCTAACAAAGTTAGTGGCTATACGATTTATTGAGTTATATGAAAACATGGTTGATATGCGTTATGGTATAGTTGGAAATGGTTAAATGTGATGTGGGGTGGCGCATTTGACAAGTGATGGATGTTAAGTTCGATGCATAGATTAATTAAGTGGATTAATGGAGGGATGGCTGGTGTGTACTAAGGAATTGAATGAGTGGAGGATGGAGGTGACATGAATTTACTGCATGTCACTCCATACCTCTCCCACTGATCGTCACCCTAGCTTGGTTATTGTTCAATTGTGTTTCGTTGTGGTTAAGCTTCATTTTTCAGGCAAAGGAAGAATTGCTCAGCCAAGTCTTGTTTTTAAGGATTTTTGGTTACAGGTATGTCTTTTTCACCATCCATGAACCCACTCTGGTTGTGAAATAGATATTGGCTTGGTGATGTGTGGGTCTGTTCTTTTCTTCAGACCGAAAACTGTGTAAACTTGTGATATTTTTCTAGAATGGATTGTTTGTGTGGTTTTCATTGCAAATGAAAATGATGGTTGAAGTCATAGTTTCATTGATTATTCTGAATGGTAGAAGCCAAGAAGGATTTATGTTGTTGTTATTGGTTTTGATTTGAGGGTTTCATTCGGTCCAGATTTGTTGGTTGTCTCCACATATTTCTTGTCACCATACCCAGTCATTTTTTATGTTATGGGGTTGTTAGGTTTGATTTCGAACCACCTTGTGTCACCGCGTATCGTTTCACCTGGGTATGGGCTCACTCATGTTACTGATGTTTACGTAGTGGGCTCTGATGGCTATTATGCCAAGGGTATCGCTTTAAGGTTGATTTAGTTTTCATGGCTTTGTTTTCTATCAACTTTATTTGGGTTGATTGGGAAACCACGAGGGTTACACCCCGTGTATTCTCAGTGTTATTACAGGCCAACAAGAATCCTTTGCTCCTTTGTTCATACTCTCTCCTACCTGACGAACTTTCACCCTGTCTGCAAATATATTGGTGATACAACGTATGTGTCCACCGTATTGTCTCAAAATTTTCTCACCTGTTGTTGGTGGTCGACTCCAATCTTCTTGTGTTTATTCCACAGAGAAAACCCTTGATTATTCAATACCTGGTGTTAATATATGGATCCAGTTATATCTTGTTGGTATATTGTTGACTGTTATGAGTTAGTGGGGTATCGCTGACAATGTTGATTGTTGGCTCGCCTCTATTAATAACATTGACAATGGTTTTGGTTATTGGTATCTAATCACTACATTGTTTATTATAACAGTCGGACCGATAGCTCAGCATGGTTAATTGGTTGATTTGAGAAATGGGATTGGATACATAGTCCTTGTCTCTTATGTTGTAACAATTGGACTATTAACCCATCATTAGCTTATAGTTTATTAAGACACAACGATGTTTCATGCGTCATGCGTTGGTATGTGTGGGTTTTATACAACATGTTAAGTTGAAATGGTGGTTGATGTTGCTGTGTGATTTAATTGCCAATCGAGAGTATTGCAATTTAAAAATCATGATAGTCGTAGCTTGGCTGTCCACTGCATATGGTTATGGATATTGTTTGGTCACACCATCAGAGATGGGCATGGGCTTTGTCGATCGGTTTGAGAAATGGGATTAGGCATACTGTTGTTGCCTCCTTGTATTGGATTAATAGCTCGACATCGTTTGATGTTTAGATTTAGAGTAATTAGACATGTACAGTCACATAAATGCTCTTGTGTTTTTTTGAATGGTCTGTATATCCCACAGCATCGTATGAGTTGAAATGGTGATTACTGTTACTATGTGTTTAAATGGAAAGTCAGGATTATTGCAAATTGAAATATTGATGATTGTGTTTGACTGTCCATTGTGTATGTTTGATGAATATCATGCATCATGGAAAATATAAGCATGGGTTCTGTGACAGTATGGTCTCATTACAATTTAATTGTTAAACGAAATTGAGGGATGAAATCGTGCATGCTTTTGTGTCTGTGTTTGATTAAGAAAATAATTCTTGGACATTGGTTGATGTTTTGATGCTGAACAGAGTGGAAATAAGTGATTGTGTGTTCATTTGGGAATTGTTTTAAAACATTAAGTAGAAAAATGAGAAGAAACATAACTCTTCTACAAGTTGTTTTGGAAGGCATATTGTCTTGTTTTGATGACATTTCTACAGGTTGTTTTGGAAGGTATATTGTCTTGTTTTTGATGACAATCAAGCTAAATATTTAACTGCGAACAATGAGCGAGTTAATATACAGGATTGATTGAATTATACACAGAAGTTTTTAATTGATCATAGTGATTATTTTATTGGTGTTGGATCTTTTTCATTTGATATAGAATGGTTTTATGGATTACTTAATTAGTTTAACCTCTCAATACAATCCCTCACATAACAATCAACTATATTGTAAATCAAAACATATCACAATACAAGTCCCCTCACCTTCCCATATCCATTTTTCACCCATGTTCCTAAAATTTAATACAAATTAAGAGAATTATGTATTATAACAATTTGAAATCACAGTTTCTTGGATGGATTATAGTGACATGTCCCTTGGTTTACATTACAATTGATTGTGTGTTGGTTGTGAGCAGTAACCATGATTCTCTTTCCCCTCATTTTAATAGCTGGCCAATACAAACCCCTCAGATATCCCTGTGAATCCTTTGTTCACCGCTTCTCATTGACAACAAGAAAACAATTTGTAAGGGATTGGATTAAAATGAGTATGATATGTTGTCGATAAAAGTTTATTTCATATTTTAAAGAGTTGTTATGTATGTTTGTTAAAGGAACTATTTTCTAATCAATCATGCATGCAGGAATGAGATTTTTCAACCTAGGTAGCCATGGCAGAGGTAACCAAGGAAGAGGTGATTGGAACAAGGTCCCTAGAAGGCCCAGATCTCCCTCCCTTCTTCACTTTGATGCCTGACCTCACAAGAGTTGTGGGCCAATTATTTCAAAGGTCAGAGTTTTTCAATTGGATTGGGAAAGGAGTCCAAACTAGGCCTGAAAGGCTTCCCTTCCAAGATCCACACAAGCCTCTAGTGTTCCTATGCCCCTCATGTCTCTATATTACAAACCTAATGTCCCCTCGAACAACAGATGGTAAGATATTGTCCACCTAGTAGTCTCCTAACATCGGTAGCTGGCCTAATTTGTATTTACCTTCTCCCCTGCCTATAAATCAAATTGTCCAAGTTGCCCCCGTCCACTCACATAAGTTCAGTCCTCCCATGCTAGTAAAAGGTTGAAAACCCAGGCCCACCATTGTCATAGGGCGCTGGTGAAAAATCCATTGGAGGGCTATCGGTTCCGGCCTCGCGATACTCTTGCTTTAGAGTAAGGGAAGAACAACTTGAAAGCATCGTGTCTTCCATAGGGAGACCGGTTAAACATTGCATATGTCCGCTTACATCTAGTACAAGATACGAATAATTGTATGATAGTGTATGAGAAAAAGGGAAATGTCTCCTCACCCCTCGAGCTTCATCCCTCTCTCAAGACTCTTTAGGAAATCTACTGAAAATAATTTTCTACCTAAAGCTATCATGCCTCAAAATTGGTTTAACTTTTGCGAGGAACAATCTCACAGTTGCGCTTCGGCCACGAGGTGTAAGGAAGAGTGCCATAGATAATATCTTTGGTAAAATATGAAAAGATACCATCGCTTTCCTAGATTTTGTAGAGCCGTAAGATGTCATGATCATCAATACTAGAAAAAGCTATGCCCCAAAGGAAAATGTTACTCCTCCCCCGCACTCCTTCCACCTCGAGCTCATCCTCAAATTCACGCTAATCGCTCGTGTCCTAAGGTTCCTAATAAATCGATGGGAACAACTTCCCTCCCCTCTTCCAAGTACAATATCTTAACCACCACAATGATAAATCAGACAACCCCATGCACATGGTTGTCATCCCCAACAAATGCATACCAAACAATTCATGGAAGGAAAATCCATGTTGTAGCCAACCCTCTCAAGAGGTAAATGAAGAGAATTCATCCAGAATAAAGGTGTGTACATAACTTTAGATACCCCTCCTTAAAAAAAAATACCCGCTTATATTTCGTGAATATTATGATAATATCACACCCATTGCCGCCCTCTCATTGACAGGTTCAGCCCAAGTACGTCAAGATATTATGAAATAACTTGGCCTATCTTGTACAAATGAAAAATGCCAAAAGCATGCTCTCCTATAATTGTCTACAAACAAACCACCATAGGTGAGATTAAAGATGTGAGCTTAGTTTTGTGTGTAATAATTCTAAAATAAGGACAACCCTAGTATTCAGGTAATTGTTATTCCAGTAAGAAATTACTCAACCATCTTGGAAAAGAGATTGGAAAGTTTGTATTAGGTGTATTACCTCTCACTTGACAAAACACATTTATCCGTTCCTTGGAGTGGTAAAAACATTATAGTCCTAGAGAGGGAAGGATTTCACCTCACATAGAAAGTGTCCCACAACCTAATGTAAAACTATATTCAAGAGGACCTAGGAGTGTATTCCGTCTTGTTGAGGAGGATAGAATTCCCTTGGAGAAAATTGATTTAGAGGATGGTATGTGGCACATGCATTTTGATGGTTCATGCTCTAATGAAGGTAATGGAGCTGACATTATCTTGATTTCTCCTGTAGGAAAAATCCATAACTTTTCTTATAGGTTGGATTTTACTTGCATGAACAATGTTACCAAATTCGAAGCTTTATTATTAGGCATTGAAAACGCCTATAATCTTGGTTGTGGCCACCTCTCAGTTTTTGGGGATTCTGAGCTTGTTGTGAACCTTGTACATAAGGTATACTCTCCTAGTGACAAGTTGATGAAACGATATACCCAAACTATTGGGGTGCTTATCTCGAACCTATTGTCTTTCAACATCACTCATGTTAAGAGGGAATTGAATTCAATGGCTGATCGGTTAGATTTCTTTGCAGCTTCTTCTAATCGACAACTTTTTCCTCACAGACCTGATTGTACTTTTCAATCTCTATATCATTCACATATCCCTGACAATATAGAATCTCAACAGGTTTTGCCTAATGATGAGAGCATTTGTGCTTTCATTCAAAATGAACCTCTTAAGCCTAGGGAAATTATATCCATAGAAGATGACAAGATTCCTAAGGGATTGACTCATCTTGAGAGTTCATTTTCATTGAATGATGTAGGCAATAAAGAGAAACAAAAAGAAGAGGATTCAAAAAAGAAGGTGGGTGAAACCATCTCCTTGAACATTGGGACACCCGAGGTTCCAAAGAATGTTAAAATAGGTTCCCAATGTTCTTATGAAGAGGAAATGATTTTTTCTAAGCTACTTGGTGAATTTCAAGATGTTTTTGCTTGGTCTTATGAGGATATTCATGGTTTTGATCCTTGTCTTATACAACATGCCATCCTCATCAAGGAAGGCATAAAACCAATTAGGCAATAGCAAAGACCTATCAACCCTACACCATAAGCAATTATTTGAAAAGGATTGGGAAAAATCTTGAAGGATGGTATCATCCTTCCAGTTAAGTATTCTGAATGGGTTTCAAATTTGGTCCATGTCCGAAAATCCATAGAACATATAAGTTTTTGCGTTGATTTTCACGCAGTTAAGCGGGCTATTATCCTCTCCCTAACATAGAAATGTTTTTGCAGAAAGTCGCAAGGTCACAGATGATTCCCTTACTTAATGTCTTTTTCAGTTACAATCAAATCGAGGTAAAAGGGGAAGATGCTTACAAAACCACATTTATCACTGATTTGGGTACCGTGACTTATGAATGTATGATTTCTAGCTTACTTGACGCAAGTACCACTTTTAAAAGACTTATACAAATAACTCTCGATGAATTGATCAATATTCATATCTATCTTGATGATCTAATTATCTACGTTAAAGGGTTGTTACTTACCTCAGAGTTTCAAGTGTTATTTCTTGGTCCCTTCAAAATTGCTTTTGTCCTAGATACTAACTCTTACATTCTAAAGGATTTACAAGAGCAATTGTTTTCCTACAACAGTAACGGTTCTCACTTGACACATTACGTCGGACCAACTTGAAAAGTTCTAACACTGTTTGGGTTTTCTATATATTAGTAGTCTAGCTCTGCTTTCTTTTCTATCACTATTTTCCATTCCGGCATTACAGTAGTTTGATTTATTCTTTCTGATTTTGACTTTTTCATACTTCCTTTACTTTTCTATCATTTTATTTTTGATGTTTTAAATTCCGCAATTTTAGTTCTGGCATGTTTTTTATTTCTTTTTCGTCTTTAAGTTGATTCTGGTCAAGAATAAGATGTTGGATCAGTTCTGCCACAGTGACACTCCTGCAAGATATTGTTAGTCAATAAAAATCAAGCTTACACAACTGTTACGATGTCCCCCTGAAAGCACTTGAATTTTGTATCTACCTTCACTATTGTCTTTCAAGGAAATTTGTTATCTCCCGCTTCTTCTTTCCATTTCTTCATCCATTTGAGAATTTAAAAGAGCAAGTCCATAATTTTTCTCCTTGAAGTAAAAGAGCAGATTATGGTTGAACGATTATGTACATAGTGGTAAACCCCCTCATACTTAACATTTTTCATGAGTTATTCCCAAATTCCCTGTCATTTTTTCATTAAATCCGCTCACTTCCCCCTGTTGCATAATATTCCTGGTTATATATTCTTGACCTGTTGTTCTTGGTTTGCGAAACCATGAGTTCTAGTTCTAAATCTGTTGAAAAAAAAATTCCCTGTGGAGTTGCCAGTTTGTTGACGATAAAAATCGCAATGAGGATTTTGCCAGCAAAGTATTTCTAAAGCCTATTATTATAAGCTAACGAGATATATAATACTAGTAGGTGGGACCCCCTTGTAGATTGGGAGATCATATCTGGTTCTTATTTCATTTTTATGTTGTTGTTCAACATTGCTTACAGGGTTCTACATGATTGATGAAATCTTGGTTTTATTGGTGATGGATAATGCCTATTATGTGTTGTTTCTAATTTCTCTAAGCTCTAAATTTCATATTGTCTGAATGGCTTATATCCACTCTTATCACATTGCTATTAGCGCCATGATCTGTTACATGTTGCACCTGCGCAAAACACATGTTAGTCATGACAAAAGATAAACGAAATATGGAACAAATCCAATGGAAAAAAGGCTATCCTATACTATGCTATGCTATGATACATTATATGCAAATGAATTTAAAAGGATTGTTGTTAGTCCTAGCTAAAAAAGTTACTGGCTATATGATTTATTGAGTTATATGAAAACAAAGTTGATATGTGTTATGGTATAGTTGGCAATGGTTAAATGTGATGCGGCGTGGCGCATTTGACAAGTGATGGATGTTAAGTTCGATGAATAGATTAATTAAGAAGATTAATGGAGGGTTGGATGGTGTGTACTAAGGAATTGAATGAGTGGAGGATGGAGGCGACGTGCATTTACTGCACATCACTCCATACCTCTCCCATTGGCCGTCACACTATCTTGGCTATTGTTTAATTTTGTTTCGTTGTGGTTAAGCTCTGATTTTCAGGAAAAGGAAGAAATTCTCGGCCAAGCTCGCGTTTTTAAGGCTTTTTGGTTACAGGTATGTCTTTTTTTCCATCCATGAACCCGCTTTGGTTATGAAATAGATATTGTCTTGGTGATGTGTGGGTCTGTGCTTTTCTTGAGACCGACAACTGTGTAAACTTGTGATATTTTTCTGAAATGGATTGTTTGTGTGGTTTTCATTGCAAATGAAAATGATGGTTGAAGTCATAGTTTCATTGATTATTCTAAATGATAGAAGCCATGAAGGCTCTCTGTCGTCCTTATTGGTTTTGGTTGGAGGGTTTCATTCGGTCCAGATTTGTTGGCTGTCTCCACATATTTCTTATCACCATTCCTAGTCATTTTTTCTGTTATGGGGTTTATGGGTTTGATTTCGAACCACCTTGTGTCACTGCATATCGTTTCACCTGGGTATGGTATCGTTCATGTTACCGATGTTTGCGCAGTGTGTTATGATGGCTATTATGCCAAGGGGATCACTTTAAGGTTGATTTTGTTTTGATGGCTCTATTTTATATCAACATTATTCGGGTTTATTGGGAAACCACGAGGGTTACACCCCACGTGTTCTTAGTGTTATTACAGGACAACAAGAAACCTATGCTCCTCTATTCATACTCTCTCCTACCTGATGAACTGTCACACCATCTACAAAGCTATTGGTGATATGGCCTATGTGTCCACCGTATTGTCTCAAAAGTTTCTCACATGTTGTTGGTGGTCAACTCCAATCTTCTTGTGTTGGTTCCACAAAGTGACCTCTTGATTATTCAATACCCGACGTTAATATATGGAGCCAGTTGTATCCTGTTGGTATATTGTTGACTGTTATGAGTTAGTGGGGTATCACTGAAAATGTTGATTGTTGGCCCGTCTCTGTTGATAACGTTGACAGTGGTTTTGGTTATTGGTATCCAGTCACTTTATTGTTTATTATAACAGTCGAACCGATAGATCAACATGGTTAATTGGTTGATTTGAGAAATGGGATTGGATACACAGTCGGTGTCTCTTATGTTGTAACAATTGGACTTTTAACCCAACATTAACTTATAGTTGATTAAGACACAATGATCTTTTGTGCGTGATGCGTTGGTATGTGTGGGTTTTCTACAACATGTTAAGTTAAAATGGTGGTTGTTGTTACTGTGTTTTAATTTCCAATCGAGAGTATTGCAATTTAAAAATCATGACAGTCGTAGCTTGTCTTTCCACTGCATATGTTTATGGATATCGTTTGGTCACACCATCAGATATGGGCATGGGATTTTAAAGAGTATGGTTTTGTTGATCGGTTTGAGAAATGGGATTAGTCATATTGTTGATGCCTCCTTGTATTGGATTGATAGATCAACATCGTTTGATGTTTAGATTTAGAGTAATTAGACATGTACAGTCACAGAAATGCTCTTGTGTTTTGTTGAATGATCTGTATATCACACAACATCGTATGAGTTGAAATGGTGATTAATTTTACTATGTGTTTAAATGGAAAGTCAAGATTATTGCAAATTGAAATATTGATGATTGTGTTTGACTGTCCACTGTGTATGTTTGATGAATATCATGCATTGTAGCAGAGATAAGAATGGGTTTTGTAACAGTATGGTCTCATTACAATTTAATTGTTAAATGAAATTGAGGGATTAAATCGAGCATACTTTTGTGTCTGTGTTTGATTAAGGAAATATTTCTTGGACACTGGTTAATGTTTTGATGCTGAACATAGTGGAAATAAGTCACCGTGTTTTCATTTGGGAATTTTTTTAAAACATTAAGTGGACAAATGAGAAGAAAAAGAATTCTTCTACAGGTTGTTGTGAAAGGCATATTGTCTTGTTTTGATGAAACTATGTTAAAGATTTAATTGCGAACAACGAGCGAGTTAATACACAAGATTGATTGGATTATACATAGTAGTTGTTTAGTTGATCAAAGTGATTATTTGGTTGGTGTTGGATCTTTTGCATTTCATATAGAATGGTTTTATGGATTACTTAATTTAGTTTATGAACAATATCCCCTCTCTTTCCCTACCATTATTTCACTTTTCACTAATTACAATCCCCTCACCTTCCCATATCCATTTTTCACTCCTTGTTCCTAAAATTTAATTAAAGTTAAGAGAATTTTGTATTATAACAGTTTGAAATCGCAGTTTCTTGGATGGATTACAATGACATGTTCCTTGGTTTACATTACAGTTGATTGTGTGTTGTCTGTGAGCAGTAACCATGATTCTTTCCCCCCTCATTTTAACATTTTTTGCTCAATACAAACCCCTCACATATCCCAGAACCTTTTTTCACCCCCTACTCATTAACAACAATTAAACAATTTGTATGGATTGGATTGCATGAGTCTGATATGTTGTTGAGCCAAAATTTATTTCATATTTTTAAGGAGTTTTCATGTATGGTTGTTAAAGGAACTATTTTCTAATCGATCATGCATGCAGGAATGAGATTTTCCAGCCGAAGTAGCCATGGAAGAGGTAAACGAGGAAGATGTAATTGGAACAGGGGCTCTAGAAGGCCTATAATCTCATTCACTTTGATGTTGACTCGCAAGAGTTAGGCCGGCTATTTCAGGTTGGATTTTTCAATTGGATTGGGCAAGGAGTGGTCCAACCTAGGTCTGAAAGGCCTCCCTTCCAAGCTCCACAAGCCCCTGGTATTCCCGTTCCCTCTCATGTCTCATTGCAACCTGAGGTTCCCGAAAACGACGGATGGCAAGATATTGTCCACCCAACAGTCTCCCAACATCGTGGCCAGCCCAATTTGTCTTTACCCACTCCCCCTCCTATCAATTAGATTGTCCAAGATGCCCCTGTCCAGTCACCATTTCAGTCCTCCCATGCTAGAAAAAGGTTGAAAACCAAGGCCCACCATGCCCCTGACAAAAGAAAATCCACCGTTGCCCCTTTCTCACCCTCCAATGGCTCTGATAAATCATATTTTTTCCTCAACAGTCTTTGGTTTCCCGTTGAATTCAAGAGATTTGGGACGACTGCATGTTCCTAAGGTTAATCTATGAACGATATTTCCCTTTCTTATTTCTTACATATCTCTTTTCAATAACTAAATTTTTAGATTCACTGTAAAAAACAATGCTCTAGAATACGAAGGATTCATCTTCATAAAAAATATTGGTCTCAACTATTTCCATTAGGGGATTATGGTGGATCATGTCCCTAGGTTGATCACCATTGGGGAATACATTTGTGAGATCAGTCTCAAGTTCCATGTCTTCAAGGGAGAAGACATGTATATCACTTTTAGTTACAGGCTCTTCCACTTCTTGCACAACGTTTTTTCTCTTCTTCCTCACGGGAAGCTTGTGAGAACTATCAATTTTACCCAGAGGAGGGTTCTTATCTCCTCCTCTGTTTGAAGAATTGTGGGTTTATTTATTATTGGGGTGGGTCATTGGAAGGATGCTCTGGGATGTCATACTATTGGGAGTGTCAGCTAGGGATTGGACACTCTTCTCACCAGGGCCTTTTCCCTGTTGTTTGTACAATTCATTGATTCTTTGCAATGTCTCTAGTTTGCCAACGTAAGGAGAAAGTGTGTTCTCATCATTGTCTATGTCTTTGTTCAGGAGTGTATGGATAAAAGAATTGTTGAAGCCAACTACTAGTAAATGTTCTAAAAAAACCCCATTAGGGTCGAACCCTCTCATTCTTTCAGCGTATCTTAGGTTCAAGTTGTTGAAATGGCCTACGAATTCGTCAATCTTATTGACGTTCTTGAACACAAAGTCCTCGACTTTCCAAGGAAGAGGAATGAACTTATTTTTTCTCTTCTCATGGAAAAAATGAAACCATTAGTTGTATTTCCTTTCTATTTCTGTAACAAACATTCTGTCCATAATGTGACATGGAAGGAAAGAAATATTTGCCTTGGATCCAAAAATAATTATTACACTGTAATTATCCATTTGTTCAAGTGTCCCCTTCATGTCCAAAAACTTGATTTCCTGGTCAGACATCCGGGGAGCATCCTTTCCTAACAATAAATCTTTGAAAACTAAGACAAATTCATTAAAAACCTCATAAAAACAATGGGAGGCCTTGTGCCTCCATAAGGCATGGTGCCAGAAGGTTACTGGGTCGAATTCACAGTTTACCTTCTTGGACAGAGACAATTTTGGAAATGGACATCAATGCGCTAATGCGAAAACCAAGTAGGATGACATATAAAATTTATTCTCATGTTTCAATCATGACAATTGGGAACAAATTTCAATGGAAATTAGCTTCCCCAAATAAAAAATGGTTTGTTCCTTGACCATGAAATAAAAAACATAAAGAATCATGCGGGAAATGCTTGATATGGATTCTTGTCCCGTTATCCTCATAAGTAATGAGGCAATTTCCCAAAATGGATTTCTAAACGAACTAACTTCCAACCTTTTGATATCTTCAGGAACTGTCGTCGGGTCTTCCAGGAACTCAGGTAAGAGGTCCAACCCATTATCATGCTTTTTTAGGAACTCCTTGCAGTCTTGTCCTCTGAAGGTCAATGTTGGCTTCGACAATATCAACATCTTGCAGAAGACTTGAGGTGACAAAGAAACATGAGAGTGTTCTCGTAGTGGAATAGTTCTTTGGCTTGATATATATCTCTTGACGCACCAAGAGACCACCTCGTTACAGTCAAAGACTTCAAGGACACAACCTGCACGAGCAATTCCAGAGGTCCAAATTACTTCGTTCTGGGTGGAAGGGGATGAGTAGTAAGAATATTCCCTGAACCACTAGAAGTTTTGGTCCTCACACCCAAATATTTTCACTGTATCTCCACAAAACTGTTGTCGACCTGCTGCCATAAGTTAACGAGAACGTCTGTTTTCTCCAAACGATGTTTGAAATGAACACTCAGAAGGGATAATATAACCCTCTACAAATATTGGTTTAATGTGTGTGAATGGGATATCTCCTCGATCCTTTCACTCATTAATGACAATCTCTATGGTTCCTTCATGATGCGTTGTTAACATTAAATCTTGCTAATTGCATACTTAGAAAGAAGTGTGAAGGTGGTGGGGACAAAGAAGAGAGATTAAGGATTAGAGATTTTGTGAACCTGCCAACCCGATGACCTTTGAAAGACATTCCATGATGTTTGAAATGAACACTCAAAAGGTATAATATAACCCTCCACAAATCTTGGTTTAATGCATATTAATGGGATATCTCCTCGATCATTTCGTTCATTAATGACAATCTTCACGGTTCCTGCATGATGAGTTGTTAGCATTAAATCTTACTAATTGAATATTTAGAAAGAAGTGTAAAGGTGGTGGGGATGGGGAAGAGCGATTAAGGAATGGATAAATATGGAAAGCGGTCGATCGATCTTCAAAATAGGGTCACAAGAGATACTCAGGAGAGGTGAGGGCCCAAAGATCAAATTATATGTTTCATAACTTTTGAGTGAAAAAAGTGTAACATGAAAGAAGGCATGATGGGGCAATCCAGTGGTCAATTTGTATATCATGAAACTTTGGGTTTTGTTTGTAAGTCACAGAACAATGGAAGCACAATATTGATCCCGGCTTTCCGAGAACCCACAATCGAAAAAGTGGATAAGTATGGAATGGGGAAGAGGTCGATCGAACTCATTTTCGATAATATATTGAAATTTGTAATGGATATCCCATTACCTAGAAAGATCTTTTATGTATGTTTCTGGACAAGTTGTGTAGGGATAGTTAGTGTCACTATCTCCTCAATCCTTTATCTCATTAATGACAATATTTACGGTCACTGCATGATGAGTTGCTAGCATTAAATGTTACTAATTGCATACTTTGAAAGAAGTGAGAAGGTGACGGGCACGGGGAACAACGATTAAGAATTGGATATTTCATTAACTCACCAACCCGACCATTCGTGAAAGAGATTCCAAGAAATGGCCAAGTATGGAAAGTGGTCGGTCGGGCTTCAAAATAGGGTTACAAGGGATCCTTAGGAGACGTGAGGGCCTGACAACCAAATTGTATGTCTTAGAACTTTTGAGTGAAAAATGTGTAACATGAAAGAGGGCATGATGGGGGAGTCCAACGATGAATTTGTATATCGCGGAACTTTGGGTGTTGTTTGTAGGTCATGGAACAATGGAAGTGCAATCTAGATCCCGCCTGTCCAAGAACCTGCGATTGAAAAAGTGGCTGAGTATGGAATGGGGAAGTGGTCGATCAGAGTGGTGATATATAAGCATGAGTGGAAATGTGAACCCGTGAGTCCACCAACCTGCGCACTTAGACATTTTTGGAAAAACGATTAAGTAACCAGAAAGAAAAAGTAGAGGGGAAAAACAAAGGGGAATTCAGTCAAGTATAGAAGAGGGAAAAGAAGGGGATAAAAGAGAGTGGGAAAATAGAAAAGGGGAGGGAAATTTTTGGAAGCAGGAATTGGTCTCAAACAAGCCCCATTGTTGAAAAATCATCATTTTCTAGTCCAATGTTTTATCCACATACTCGTTTTGTATTGTGTTTGTATCATTAAAAAGGGTGTGAGAAAATGCAAATGTAAAATATAACTTGATTTTTGGCTATAACTATGTATAGTTGATTTACAGGCGCTATTGATGTTTGGATTTTGTAGATAATAGTGGGCTAGGGGCTAGCATAATTTTTCATTCTTACTGTGATAAGGCCTTAAAAAAACTAGAATAAGTAACATTTTTTTCCAATTCAATTCTCAAACAAAAAAAATCTCCGATCCCATAATATCATCTTTGTCGATCTGATAATAGGGAGGTCGATTTGGTAGATTGGGATATTGGTCATTTCAGGCGACTGGGATGCATCAGCTAATGCTTTGATGAAGATTTGTTTTTATTGCAACATGTGGGAGTAATTGTGTTTTTGATACATTGTTTAATGCCTTGAAATATTATTTTAAGTATTAAACTTCTTGTAGCAGATTATTCATTGAATGGTTTGGTGTTTCCCTCTATTTTCACCTCTACTATTTCACTTGTCTGTCATTACTCTGCTACCAACCAAGGAGAACCCTCATCCATATCATCTTGCCAATTTGACCATGCTTTTTTCTTGGTGAAACAACCCTCTAACTCACCAACAAATTCAAAAGAGTGACCATTCCAAACTTCTGGTGGCCTGGCTCTTCCCTTTAGCACTCAGGTGCAGACTTTAGGAGAAATAATAACTATGAAGTCAATTAGACAACTCTACAGGCTCTTTAATCAAAGAATAAATAAAGTGAGTCATAGTTATACTTTCCATGATGTGTTTTCATAAGAGAAGCATTGAAAAGATACAGAGAAATCAATGGAGGGTTGTTGAAATAAACTTATTGTACTGTCAACTTGACCGTAAGTATAATAACAACGATCTTGAATTTTGATTTTGTGGTTGATATCATATCCCCATTTGACTTCAGCTAGCATATATCATTTTTTTTTTAAATATCTGCGAAGAAGAATTTTGGTAATTTCATTAATAAAGTAAAAGTGCTCAAATAGAGGTTAGGGGATGGAGAACCAATAGTATGCTTCCTTCTCGAGTGAAGGAATAAAGGAAGAGAGAGGGAAATAAGAGATCATTTGCTTAGTAAGTTTGATATGAGAATGAAACTTCTTGAGTGGGGCTCCAACCCTCGCATCATGAATTAGTGTTGCTATGTTCTATCTACATTACGCATGGAATTGAATGTTGGTTTGAAACTGTGTGTGAAATTCATTTATGTTTCCGTGGAAGCCTCATGTGATCGACACAATGCATTGTCACATAATTGTTCCATGCTTAATATTTGATCAAATTACATGAGTCAATACAATATTTAAAAATTACTAGACTATCGAACCATGCAAATGAGAAGAGGTGTTAAATCCAAAAAAGAAGCCCCAACCAATATTCCAAGGCAATTTTTTAATAGTAAATCTATAATAAAAATAGTGGGTAATATATATTTATCCGTAAACATTGGATTGAGTTCTTTGCACCAAAGCATTGAACATACTTGTCATAAATACAAGTAGAGGAGTTACAAAAAAAAACATGCATACAATTATGTGTTGTTCTTCTAGTGCAACAACATGCAGAAGGCATCGACAAGCTCTTGAACATGCATACAAAACTGATTATCTTTCATTTTTAGGAACTCCTTGCAGTATTCTCCTCTGAAGGTCAATGTTGGCTTCGAAAATATCAACATCTTGCGGAAGACCTGAGGTGACAAAGAAACAAGAGAGTGGTCCCGCATTGGAATAATTATTTGGTTTGAAATATATCTCTCGACGCACCAAGAGACCACCTCCTTATAGTCAAAGACTTCAGGGAAACAACCTATACGAGCAATTCCGGAGGTTCAAATTACTTTGTTCTAGGAGGAAGGAGATCAGTAGTAATAATATTCCCTGGACCACTACAAGTTATGGTCCTCATGCCAGAATATGTTCACTGTATCTCCATAGAACAGGAGACTAGTCCCGCATTTGAATAATTCTTTGGCTTGAAATATATCTCTCGGCGCACCAAGAGACTGTTATAGCAAGATTTGCATCACCATTGCTATCTTGCATAGAGGGCCTTTTTCCATTTCCCTATGTAAAATTATCATTCCTTTTTGATAAATCCAGAGCTAAAAATAAACATTTCTCCACATATACGTTCCCTATCAGCTATACAACAAGCGTATATGCAGGCTGCTCTGCTACAGCCCATGTACAACAGGATTTGTGCCAGAAAATACAAAAAAGGAGTTGGGTTTCCATGTCACGATAATAGATATTTGATCCTTGGCCTTCCATATAATGGAAACATTCTGAATCAACCCTTCAGTTGCATTTTGAAGGCTATAAGAGCACAATTTCAAGCTATGGAAAAGAGGGAGAAAGCATTCAACTTTGAGAGCAAAGTTACTCTAGAGAAATCCCCAAGCTCTTTCCATATTGTTGAGAGAATCTCATTGTATTTCTATTTTGATCTTGCCTTTGGTAGAGTATTGAAGTGGTGGAGACCCAGTTGGAAGGAACTTGGTTCCTTGGTTTCAAAAGGTGCCGACATGAAAGTATGTAATGTTGACACTTTTATTGATCAATTATTAATAGAAATACTCCTTTCCCATCCTATTGGTATTATGAAAATATATGATTATCATCCATGGGCATGATTGTAATGTTTATTAATAGATTATGCTATTTGATGTGCTAACCCCTTTACATTATCACTATATACTTTCTTTGCTTGTTTGTTGAGAACTTATTGCAGGTATAAAGCTTTGGGTCAGAGTGCTCAACGATGGAACATCATCAAACGTTGGATCGAGGTAGGCCTCTTTCTTATCTTGCACATTAGTTTATATAGCATACAATGGAATTGAGTTGATTTCTACAGTCATACCTATCTGTTTTGATTTACCCTTGGCCATAGAGGGTTTTTCACTCGTAACAGAAATGGCAACTCCACTGGGGATCGAACCCATAATATATGGTTAGGGTCGCGTGTACGACGAGGTATATGCCCCTTTGTGAACTACAGGGTGCGTGTATCAAGCCTTACATGTGACTGTGTGCAAAGAAGCTCGCATATAGGTACACAAATGGCCAAAAAAGGGTGTTTAACTCAAAAAATCTGAGATTACTTATTGCCCGGATGGGGACTTGACTTCCCACCTTGGGAGTCCTTGATATACAGTGGGAATCGATATACTCATCGATATTCATCCCACTCCCTACTCCATGTGACTTAAGGTTCACAACCTCCCCTCAATTTGATAAACCAGTCAAGAAGTAGATGTCCTCTACTTCGATCCTCAGTGATTGTCCATCGAGGATAAATCTTTCGCTATCAAGGTCCCAATAACCCACCAACATCTCCAATAACCTCACTTGAGCCCTCATTCCTTTGAGAGCCCAAAATTTGTACAAACCACATATTTTTAGAGCCACTTGAGCCACCGGATCTTGTTCAAAAACTGCATCCACCTCCTCA
>SNQJ01S0124319.1:25909-52522 GCA_010110895.2 Picea sitchensis | reverse complement strand
TTTCAGCCATTGAAGGAAAGAGATAGAGCCTAGCCTTTGCTACACTTGTCTTGTTTCTTCTGAGCTAGCGTTGAAGTCTATAAGTTGAAAAGAGGAGGCGTCTTAGGCCTAGATTGCCTACACCTAGGGTTTTCGCCTTCTATGGTTTGAAAGCCTTGTTATTGCAACACTTTCTCCCTTAGACTTATGCTTTAGGCTAGCCGTTTTTGCCAAGTTGATTTAGAGAAGGAGGAAAGAGCACGAGGCCTTGCTTAAGCAACACCAGAGTGAGCCTTTTTCCCCTAGGGTTTTGATTCTAGGGCCTTGCCTTTGTAGCACCATAGAACCCTACCTTCTAGTCTCTAAGTTATCATCCTTCTGAGACCTTGTGACCTTATCTTTGACTCCATTTACCCTAAGGCACTGATTTGATCTCCAACATTGAAGCTTTAGTGTACAAAACTACCCTTAAAACTTTAAATTTTTAAACCCTAACTAACATAACTAACTTAACTAAGGCTGAAATCATAGTTGAATATCTCATCTTGACGCAGCAAAAGTGTAATATAAGCAATTAAATGATGATTTGAAGCATTTATTGAGTAAATGGTTGATTGGACATATTGTTAGCTTAGTCATCTTGGTAGATATTGATGAATTTATGATCTTTCATAGCTAATTGACACAACGTTGACTTCATTCTATATCTATTGTTTTATAATTGCTTATTGAATAATATCAGGTAGTCAAAGAAGTACTAACCCTTTGATTTATAGCCTGCAAGTATATATTGTGTTGTTGTTGTCTTGTTCCGGGCAGGGGTTTTCAATAGGGAATACACTTCTTTTATTGTCTGATTAGCCGGACTATCTAACACTGTTGGTAACCTGTGAGGAGGGAAATCTTAAACTTAACCCTGTATATTCTTCCTCTTCAAACCCTAGGTTACTGGGGACGTCTCCCTTGGGCTAACCTCCCTAAACAGAAAGAACCTCCCCATCGAGGTGACAGTGGATGGGAAAGGTTCTTGTTGCACCAGTTTGTCCTCTATCCTTTAGCCCGTGACCTAAACTACAAACTGTGCGATAATAGGGCCAATATTTAGGGTTTGTTGGTGCACTGTAAGATTTGAACCCTGGGTCTGCCCCTGTGCCAACAGGAATAAAGGTTCTTCTTTTTTCTTGTGGAAGTATTTGTTACTTTGACTGTTTCCCTTCTTTCTTTCATTAGGGTTAAATTTAACTTGATATTTTGTATCCTTGTTCTTATTATGAGGACATTTGGTAGCAAAGTTTCCTACTCCACCACAATTAAAACATTCGAAACGAAGCATACCTTTATATTTTCCAGTTCCTATAATATCCCTAGGCCAAACCCAATTGTAATGTAAATGAAAATGTACTTAAGCTGGTGAGCTATTTGATATCATTATTTGTATGCACATTTCATGGCATAGTGTGTGCATGTACTGCACAGTAAAATGAGGAAGTTTGCACATTCCAATATACCGTGCACAACAACATAAGTGCGCACAATTTTGAGGCCATGTAGCCTTTTCTGTATATGTTGTGTTTTATAGGTTGGTGATCCATTTATTATAAGCTAGGATGCTTATGGTTTGATTAGGCCGGAGAGCCTATATGTTAAAGGCCAACGCGCCTATTTTTGTATATGTCTCATAATTAATATAAAATACATCGTTGCACACAGACTGACCACGATAAAATAGATGGGGGACTAAAATCCACTAGTTAGGGAAAGGGAGGGACCTAAAAGTTAAGGAAACGGGATAATCTAGGGAGCTTAATCCAAAAAGGAATATTATATTAATATTTATTAAATCATAAAGTATGGATAATTATTTTATCCTAAGTTCTAAAGTTGGAGACAAGTGGGGCCAAAGTAGCTCCCAACATGACAAGTGTCAAGTTGGGTACATGCATACATATTTTTGGGACTTAGTTCATTTTTCCACCTTTTCCATCATTCTTCCCATCATTCCTTCCATCATTCAGTCATCTAGTCACTCATCCATGAGCATGCACACACCCATTGAGCTATCCTTCATATCTTCATGACTATACATGAACCAGTATCCATAGCCATTTTGTGTTGGTGTAGCTGGTTAGCTTGGAAGCTAGACTGAAGAAGCAGGTTTTCAGGCCTGTGGGATATTGAAGAGGCAGGTTGTCAAGCCCGTGAGCAACTCTCTAGGTGAGAGAAGTTCTGGGAATTAATTTCCTGAAGGTGCTAAATTGTAGCTACAGTGCTCTGAGACTTCCTGTCTGGCCTGTTGTTGAAGTCCATAAAGGAAGTGGGGTAGTCGAAGGACTGTTGAGCAAAGAAGGGGCACACTTCCTAAGTGGGATAGGCATGTGGGGAATGAGGGACTATAGGATTTTAGTTTGATTTGGCACCTAAGACGGAGCCTTTCCTGTTGTGTATGAGCCTTTACCTTGGTTAGGACTCTCTTTACCTGGGTGGAGTTTAGTCCCAGCTTAGGGGTGAATCACTGTTGAGAGTGATGAACAATGTGGTCTAAGGTTGGGAGGTTTTTGGAAGGCCTGCACACAGTTGGTGACATTCTTACCAAGATAAGTTCCAATTGTGTGATAAATTTACATGCTGCATTGTTATTTATGTGCTTATTTTTATGGGTTATCAAATGTGCGGTTATAACTATGTTTATTTTTATGGGTATTTATCATATATGATGCATGTATATGTTTACTATTATTTCAGTGTGAATCTGTGCATTTGCAAATGTATTTGGTTGTTTACGTTTTATATATATGTTTCCGCAAGAGATCTGTGTGTATATATTTTAATTGCATGCAACTCAAACAATTTATGTGGAATAGCTCAGTTGGATACTGGGTATGTTACAGTATGTTCCGCAAAGAGAACAAAAGAGTTCTCTGGCATAGTGTGGACTGGAATGGATGGTTGGGGACATTACAGTTCCTCTCTTGAGCCTTCTTTCAAAGTTGGATTCTTCTGTATCAAATTCATGATTTGATTTGTCACTTGATTTTTCTTTTCTTCTGTTAGCGTTAATTTGTTGGAGTTTCATAGACATTCTTGACTAATTCTCATACATATCCCAATGAATACATATATACTCTCATTCTTATTCTCTTGAAGGCATAATCTGTTCCATCAAAGTATGGATATTTTATTAAGGATAATATGTCTTGTTTATCCATATGATTTGCTAGGATCTTCCTTCTAGTGGTTAGACTTTTGTTGAAGGAACCCTCTCTGATACCAATTGTTGAAATGTTCAATAGTATTAAGAGGGGGTTGAATAAATACTGCACGCTTTCAACAATATTTATTCTGATATGATTTTAAAACATAGTTAGGATTTATAATTGTAGTCAATAATACCAAAAATGTACTCATCATAACTGTAGACAATATTCAACACATTTACAAATATAGAGGTGGAAATCGATATTGTGAAGATATTAAATAGTTACAAGTAATATTATTTCATGTAGGAATAATTTTCAATGAATGAACCTATACTATGTAGGCACCAACCTACAAACATGAGTCAACTTACAAACATGCACAACCCTACAAATCGATGAGGACACCAATCCTCTGTAGGCACCAACCTACAAACTGGCACCAACCTGCAAATGGATGAGGACACCAATAATCTATAGGAACCAACCTACAAATATACACTAGCATAAAAATGGATGAGGAAACCAATCCTCTATAGGAACCAAACTAAAAACAAGCACCAACTTGAAAATTGAGCTCCAAATCAATTTTTCCTTGCTGCATCCTGCCACCCTTGAATTTGCATAAATGTCTTAATCTGTTTTATTAAACTTCTCTAGCATGCTCCATCCTCTGTTTGATCAGGCTTCAGTTCATCTTCACTATTTATCAACGGCTTCTCACACACCACAAATGTTCTTCTATTTTCACTTTTTCTTCTGTGCACTTTTCATGCCCATGCGTTCAACCCCTCAACAAAGCTAGAATGATCATCACATCATTTTCAAACTGTTCTCTTCATATGTATGTAATGATCATATCCCTGCAAGTGAAATGTCCAAAACTTAGGATAATATACTTACACTCAGGAGCTGATATTCAAATCCAGAACACCATTATACAACTGTAACCATGATTTTATCAGGTCTCTGTACACCCACATCAACTCTTTGCATGTATGACTATATTAACCAATATATTCTTCACGTTTTATAATTTTCTCTCCACTCTGTGCACACTAATCTCTCATCAAGGTTAATTATATATATAGTTCTAACTATTTTTATGTTGACCTATTTTTTGCTGTGTGCAGAACCAAATGTTTCTTCTAGCCAACCATAGCATTCTCTACCGATGAAAATATTTCAACAGAGTATAAGCCCTAGGGTATTATTTTATTCTTCTACATGAGTTATCCCAATGGGCATAGAACCAAGCACGTGGGACCATGGGATTTATTTTGGGGGGTTAGACCCTTGACTCAGATCTCGAGGAAGGGGGGCACAATAAACAATTCTTTGACGTGTGTATTTTATTTTGAACACATGTTGAAATTGTGGGGGGGTGACTTCCTATTAACCCACGTGCTAGTTATTCGTCTACAATTTGTTATAGATTGTTGATTTGACCTTTATGTCAATGGCTAGATCTATGCCTCATGCAAGTCTCCTTTTACAAAAAAATTTCTGGTTTGTTGATCTAAATGATCAATCATTATAATCAATCTCTACCATCCATATGTATAAGGGTGGGTTTCAGAAACCACTCCACGGATGTCCAACCTAGCATTATGTGTCGAGCACTTTGCCAATGCATGTTCAATATAGATCATTAATCATAAAAGTTGATCAAAAATCGTCACGATTCCTTTCTTCTGCATAATTTTCATTCAATGTATGATCATGATTTAGTTTGACTATGATCCAACGGTCAATAATGGTTGACCTTCCTCTAGTCATATTGGCACAATTTAGATAATTGTTATCCACGTGTCATCTCTATGTGGACTCCCTTATATCACACTGACATATCTCAGCATTTAACTAATGTTCAATACCTTATAACCTCTGATTATTTACTTCTTCTTTTTGTCATCTCGATCTGGTTCATATTCCCAACAAGGATCTGAACTGCATTATTTCCCTTCAGTAGGCACTTGATGCTTGCATACCTATGAATTGTTGCTTTGCATAGAGGCTTAATTAATAACATTTCCATGTCAGTAGAAGCATACTTTTGGCATGTGGTTGTAAGAACCTAGTTTCAAGTTATCTTAACCAACAAAACCCTTCATATACTAGCCCCTTCAACATCACCTGCATGCAAGTGAAGTCTCACCCAAGGCATATATTGGGACTGTAAGAACTGATTTTTTGGAATAGTGAGGGGATGGGAGGTGATCATCTTATTTATTCTTACTTATATATTATATGTGCACTATCATGTGTCTGTCATCCCTTGGTTACTTATTGAATTCAATTATATAGTACCATTATACTATAGATTGCAACATAAACCAATTTTTGTAACATTCATAACTATTGCGTAGTGATCATATAATAAATATATCTAGTATAACATGCATAAGAGAGCATTCATGATCAATCACCTAGAAAAACAAGTAGACACATTAATTAATGTGGTTCATCCAACTTTTGGCTACGTCCACAATGGTTGGCTTCTTTATTATACTTTTTGTAATCTTCTCAGGCTTGTGCACTGCACTTAAAATAGATCCATCATGTTATCTCCTCCTCCATCTTGCCTAGTCTCTTTGCAGTGCAAGCCTCTCTCTGCAACTTCTTCCTAACAATAAGACATAGACCCTTTATTTCTTAGTCTAATCTATCACTCTCCTCGTGAATGAACCCCTATTGTAACTGACCGTTTACATATTTATACATCGATTCTAGGGCTCAAAACTCTACTTTCTTATTCCCAAAACCCAATAAAAATCATTCTTACTCATTAAAACTCATGTTGACTCATTTTTCGGGTGTTCTTTTCATACTTTTGCATCTATATGTTGTTTTTTCCTTCTCGACTACTCTTATTCCTATTTTTGTGTGTCTTTATGCTTTTTCTTGTCAAACTGTTGTCCTTCCTTTTTGACCGCTTTATCTTCCTACATTATTCTCCTATTTATTCTCATGCTTTAGTCTATGATAAGTATGATTTTACTACATACCTCTAACCCTGAATGTTCCTTTACTGCGCACTTCACTCTTGTCTTGTATTCTTTCTTATGTTTCTATGCATATCCTCCATACTTAGTATTTTCCTTGAATATGTATCCAAAAATATTGTCTGAAAATCCCCCAACACTCACCTATGGCTTGTTTCGAGCCACTCAAGCCTATTACATGCTCCTCCATGCTCATATGAAATTTTTGGAAGTGTCCTTTGTTTTTGCAACTTCCCTTGTTACTCCTTCCTTTGTTCCTAAAATTTCCTCTACACCCTACACAGTTAGGGTTCTGAGCTTCTCTTCTGTGTCATGTGTTGCTTGCTTCACATTCCTCTGCACAGTTTCCAATTCCCATATTACCATTAGTGCTTCATTTTTAAATGGTCCTAATTGTTGCTATAAGATCTTCTGAGGTCTCGTATCTTTTGGATTTCATCGTATCATTTCCTTTGTGCCAAAATGGTCATAATTCATTTAGTAGGAGGGAGAGTCTTTATTCTCTCTGAAGTCTTCTACACCTTTTCCTGCACATCCCTCAATATCCTTTACATGGCCTTCATTTATGGATCCTCCCCTAGCTTGGTACAGATCTTTGCACTTTCCTAACAAAGCTTTGCACATTCATCGTCTAGCTTCTTAATATTTTCTACTGCAATCATCATTGTTCTCTCTCTTCCTATCCATTCTTCTGTTGGTGTTCCTAGAATGGTGCACAAATGCAAGTCCTTGACCCTTCTGTGGAATCTTTCGATTACGTTGTCAACTCTCGAGACCTTCTCTTCCATTGTGGCCTCTACTACTATTGGTACTTTGAGGATCTCCTTATACAACCTTTGGATGATCGTTTGTATCCACTATACCATTTTCTCATCCTTGTCATTATATTTTAATGATTTCTTGGCCTTTTCTTTGGTCCCATTCTTCTCCTTCATCACTTTTTCCATTGTTTCTTCAACCGTTCTCTTTTCCTGCAAAGAAGTTACATATTTTTTCTATGTTTGGGCCTTCTCATCTATCACTTTGATCAATTCTTTGCATGCTAATTCTCCATGGAGTCTTATCTCCTACATAATTCCAATATGAAAGATCTATAGTACTTGTATAGGAATTTGTGACACCAGTGTGTTTAGGCAACTTAGTGTTTTCATCTTCTCTTGCAGTTCTAGCATCGAGAAATTGACTGAATTTAACTAGATCTACAATAATATTCACCTGAATGCTAACTCTGGTACTAATGGATTAGTATTCCCAATCAGTCTCGTTGATGGTCCTTCATTCGATCCTTTCTTTGGTTCTATCTACACCATCTCTAATAGTTGTTGTATTGAAATTAACTGGTCCTGCACCTTCTGGTATTGTTCCTCTTGTTTTCATGTTGCTTCTTCCATGGCCTTCTCTATAGAATCTCATACTTAGATGTTGATTCTATCCATTTCATCATCTATCACATTATAGACGGGTGGTACTTTGTGGGATTTCCTCTTTTTGCAAGGAGTTTCGGTTGGACCCTTCCCCTTGTCTTTGAGTTTAACCCCTTCCCTTGGGACTGTGTTTTGCACACCTTTTGTTGATGGTCCTGTATTCGATGTATTCCCTATGCCATTGTGTTTCCCCTTCCCCTTCCCCTCGTCTAAATATTTATGTTCATTGTCTTGTTCTTCTTCTTCATCTAGGTGTTTTGTTCATTCCCCTCAAACTTTTGAGTCATCTCCCAGTCATTTGTGATTAGGAATACATCATCCACTATCAATTTGTAGTTGGTTGGAATCCACTGGTGTGAAAGGTCCCTTTTGGCTTGAATGTACATATGGTGCATCCCTAATTTAAATCAGACAATATCCTGGTAATTCTCTACCATATGGGAAGTGATGCGTGATGTTTGCGTTACTATGTGCCTGATTTATCAAAACAGACATAAAATGTGACATTGCTATCTATTTTTATCCTCTTGTTTTTTGTATGCCATAGGTTTGGATATTTCACAACTGCATTACCTCTGCTAGCTATTCTCATACATTGGTAATATCTAGGATCCTATGAGCCAACTAGTGTGATTAGAATGAGAAGCCAAGAATAATGAAACTCCATTCCTTTCTCCTAGGATTCTATGTATTGTATCAAAAACTAGTTTACCAGAAATGTAGCCCAATTCATTTGGACCCCCTCTGTGCACTTTTCCGCAACTGTGATTACTGCGACCGACACTTTGTCCTTGCAGAATTTCCTCATTAATTTGTAGGAAAATACCTATGTTGCAAAGTGCACAACATCATCACTTATGTTTGTGACATCCAACCCCCTCTTCCCTTTGAAGGTGTGAAACTTATCCTTCATAGATTCCGCTAATGCTTTTATCCCTTCCTTGTTGGTGAACACTGGTGTCATACCATCTCCTTCTTTCTCCAAGCCCATGATCCATGAAAGTAGTTGTCTATCAATAGATATTGGTGGGTCAAACCACAATGTTCTTCCATGGATGCAACTTAATATCATTTTTGCATAATCATTTATCTCCATACTTCGGCCAAAATGCGAGATCTCGAGCAGGTTCAGTATTCCTTATCTCTCTAGTCCTTTTGCCCAAGTCAGTGGTTCAAGAAGGATTTCTCCTGTCCTTGGTACACTTTTGGCACAAAATTATTTCTCCATTGCTAGCTCAAGAAACTTTTGTTCATCAGTGATGTTGTGGTCTACAAACTTCAGGGAAACAATATTTCCTAACATGTTCCCTTCAACAATTACACCTAGTGGTATTTCCAGTGTGGCCAGTGGGTATTTTACATTTGTAGGTACTTTAACTTGTGGTGCAGTGTATTTTTGTTGTGGTATATAGTCCCTGTGAAAAAATTACTGTGAGGCCAAATCTCCAGGTGTTTCCTCAGACATAGGTTCAACCGATTGTCCTTTTTCTTTCTTGCATGCTAGGATTGTTGGTGCCATTGTTCTCTACGACTGAGTTCAATGATTGTACTATGTTGGTTCTCATTTGGCTATGGTTCAGCTCTATTTTGGATCTAGTTTGTATTTGTATGCTCACAACTCTTATAAAATACAAATAACCTCCACTGTCAGGACCTTATGCTCTTTTATCACCCTTCGACAGTTGTATAATTTATTTCTAACCCAATGTAATTGTCAAATCCAATCAAAATCTACAATCAATGCTTTTATTATTGTGGTATTAATGTCAAATCCTCCATTGGTTCTTTGCTTCAATATTCCAATATGTCTAGATCCTTAGCGACACTGTTTATTTATGACTACACATTTCCAATATGTTTCATTGTTGATGGCTTATTAATTGTCGTTTCCATGCTTTAATGCCCTTAATGGTTCTATTTCGTCCTTGAATTTTGCATGCACTTAACTCACTTTGCATTATTTCTGTTATTTTTGTGATACTCCATTTTTTTGCATGATACTTCTTCTTGTTTACCTTTGTGTTGCTCATTTTTCCCCTTTTTTATTTATTTTCTTCCCTTTTTATACTTTTGTTTGTTTTTTCTATATTTTACCTCCCTAATATAGTAAAACTACTATGATACATGTGTTCTTGAACATTTCATATTAATGTGCATACGATCGACCATCTCTATCGAGATTCAATTGAATTCCATTTACCATTCCTCCCAAGGATTCTGCCTTCAAAGTTTCCAACTATGTAGCACCTACCTCCATCATATGTTGAATTACATATGGTCCTAACGAATGAATTCAAAACTTCCCTAGATGCTACATAAACGTGTTGTTGTAGAGTAATGCTAAGTCTCCCACTTGAAACTTTTTTTGTTTAATGTGTCGATCATGCCATGCCTTCTCTCTTGCCTTCTAAACTTGTTGATGGAACACTACAAAAAACAAATCTTCCTAAAGTTGCACCAACTATAAGAATCTCTCCTCTATTGTGCCAGAGTTTGAAATATCCATAATCACTGCAATGCACAGACTAGGTAGAATAAACTCCATCGACATCACTACTTGGCCATAGACCAACCTAAAAGTTGTCTTCCCTGTCAAATTTTTTCTTGTAGTCCTTTATTCCCATAAAACTATTGGAACCCTTAAGTCCCAATCATCTCTCCCTACGTTTCATTTCTTTGTCAAAGAATTCTCCAACATTTTATTAAAAGCTTCTACTGTTCCATTATCCTGAGGGTGATACAGTCTACTCTTCTTCTGGTGAATTTGAAATTCCTCAGTCAATGTTGCAATTGTCTTATTCAGGAAATGAGTTACCTGATCACTGAGTAGAATGCATGGGAAACTGATGCATCCCCGACCCTCCTCAGCAGAGTCTGTCGACCTCCTAGTCACTGGATCTTCTCACACCTCGAGATGGAGAAGCTCTTTAATTTCCTACTGGAATATACAATAAAAATATCCACATGTACTTATGAACTCCCCCCCGTGTGAAATAGCACTAAGCATGAGCTCCCCCCCATGCGATTACCGATGGTGACCATAGGCCTATCCAAAAGGCGCTTCGAGACTTCACGACCTCGGGTTCTCTATTATGAGCCAACCTTGGATTTTGAACTTCCGCACTCCTAACTTTTGATTTTCCAAACTAGAGCCTAGCGCTAGCTATCTCCTCCCTTATACTTCAACCATATGACCCCTTTCTATGAGCTAGGGCCAAACCTTTTGAGTGCTATGGGACTTCGCATATCGCGAAGATGGTAGTTAGTCTACCCCCTTTCCTCGAATTCATGAAATTCAAATTCCAGATGTCAGATCAATGGTTCACACCTCCCGCGATCCAACAGTCCATATCCTCCCTCGCGAATTGGAACTTTGCGTTTTGTGAAGTTGTAAAATTGCTTACCTCTCTTTTCCCGATTCCTGATCTTTCAAAGTTCACGCCCGTTAGATAGACGGTCTAAGCTTCCCCATGATCCAACAACTCAGATCAACTCTTCACGAATTGGGACTTCGCTTTACGTGAAGTTGGAGGATCGCTCACCTCCCTTCTCCCAATCATTGATATCGCCTTGGACAATCAATGGTCCATGTTCTCCCTTCGATCGACGGCTGCGATCAAATCATGAAATTGGACTTCATGAGTTCTCATGACTCTTACCTCGACTTTTCCAATCTGCTAATCAATGAAATATTGATCCTTCACCACATCTCCTGTCTTGATGGAAGGATATGATTGTTGCGGCTCCTAGCTCCTCGGGTATTCACCTCCTACCTTCTCCATAGGTTTTTCCTTCGAAGTACATGGATCTCTCCCATGTGTCCTCTGGATCCAATGGTCCAGAATCACTTCGCACCTCGCCCTTTGTGAAGTTTATATTACCGTCCCTCAATTCTTTTGATGTCTGAGTTCTTGAATTATCATATCTGTTGCCACCTGTCAACCCTGACAATGGACGGTTCAGATGATTTCGGAACTTTGGGACTTCGTAAAGTCCAATCTCATGTGCACTTTCAAAGGGTTAAAATGTGTGCACCTTACCTAGATCTAACGACTGTTGGTCCACATGATCCGAGATCTGATGGATGAGATATGTTTCCTCCTATGCGCTCTTCTTCTGGTGTTTGGATATAGATCTAATGGTCCAGATATTTTCCTCTACAGCTAATCTGACAGCTGTTGTTACTCCTCCTCCTAAGATTTTGTTTTCTTCTCTGACTTGGAATATTTACAATTTTTCGAAGATCGCGACCTCCGATCTACCTCCTGTGGTCCCTGTGACTTTAGGTCTCATATTCGTTTCTTAATACAATGTCTCTCTTGAGATTTCACAATGAAACTCAACCTCGGCCCTAGCGCACACTTGTTCTCTTCATGAAACTTTGCATTATCTCTCCTAATCTTTGGGACTTGGAATAATTCCATTGTTTCACTCTCCTTGTGCTATCTCTTCTGAGATTTCAACTTGCTCATTCTCTGGGGGACTCATCCCTTCTTCATCTTCCAAAATATTCTCTAGTTCCCACCTGACACGTTTTGTGCTCAACCTCCTGAGCTTACAGACTTGAAAACAAGTTCTCTCCGTGCACACTCCTTACTCTTTGACTTGACTTCATATGGTTGTCTTTCAACACTTTGTATAAGTGTTGGTCTAGTGCACTCCTTCCACAAGTCTTCCTCTAGAGTGTTTAGTAACTCTTCTTCTATTCCTCTTGTTCCTCGAAGGGAGACTATACCCTCTTGGAAGATTCTGCTAAAGCACTCTTTTCTGAGCTTACAAAGTGTTTAGTAACTCTGTGGGTGTCTCTCCTTGACACTTATCTTCTTACATAACTTGAAACAGAGTCCTCTTGTGCACTCCTTTCACTCGCTCGATGCCCACCTCACATGGCTATACAAAATCCTCAAAAATTTGTCTCCCTGTACCTTCTCCACACAGTCGCTCCTCAAAGGTGTTCAACAACCTTGAGTCTTCTCTCTTGATATCTATGATTCCTCTTGTATGCCCTCTTGGTACATTCTTGTTTGAATTCAACACAGAACTTAGATGTGCATTCTTTTCACTGGTTCACATAGTCCTCAACACTCTGTCATGCACTCCTTGCATTTAGCCACATAGAATCCAGACTGAAACCAAAAAACTCACAGACAACAAATTATGTCTACACCCTGCAGATGGAATCTAACATACATATACAACATAAAATAACACACACATGACATTCATCACATATACATAAACACATAGAATCATATGCAGGAAAAACTACTTTGTATTAATTTCATAATGTCTATTACAATGTGTACAAATGCTCAGACTATTACAGAGTCTCGTCTCTCTCTCTCTCTTACATGCTATATCTCTCTTCTACCCTCTTCTAATATAATCTCCCCTAATGAATCTATATACCAAGATCTTTTACCAAAAAAGTGTCTCCTCGATCTCTCCCTCCAACACACCTACTCTTATTAATTTACATTGAATTACAATCAATGGTTGTCTAGTCCAAATCGTATCTAGAGCCCACCTACTGTCAACCATTAAAAGAGAATTCATCTACTATCTGCACAAAGGCATGTCTCTAGCTCTTCTAGCCTTACAAAAATTTAATTTTCATTTAATTACAATTTTCAAATTTGAAAGTGAGAGGGTTGGCGCCTCTCCCCTCCATTGAATGCACGTTGAATGTGTTGTCTAGATGGCGCATCGTTGGGTTAAAGCGATGCTCCTACCTCAGAAACCAAATCGTGTTACTACATTATCAAATAGAAACTAGATGAAAGTCTCTTTGGTGCAGTGTAGGACTAGTGCTACTTCTTCCCATTTGGTCAAATACTCTGCCACAATGATTATGTACCTAGCTCATGATCTTCTTGTTGATGGGTTGACTGGTCCAAAAAAGTTTATTTCCCATTTATCAAACACTTGTAACATAACATGTGGATGTAAATGCATATCATACCTCCTAGATGACTTTCCCACCTATTTACAAACATCACATGCATGAAAATATTCCTTATCATCCTTATGAAGTGTGGGCCACGAGAGCCTTGCACATAAAATATTCTGCATAGTTGTTTTTCTTTCATAGTGCCCTCCTCCAATACCTTCATGTGCTTATGTGAGTATCATAGATATTTCATGCTCCAACACACATCGTCTCAATATTCCATCTGAACCTAACTTGTATAAGTTCCCTGGAATCAACTGATAGTCTTCTTCTTTAACCACTAATTGTTTCTTCTGCACAACTGTCATGTCTGATGGAACCATTTCTGTATTTAGAAACCGCACGATGTCTACGAAGTATTTATCCACCATATTAACTGAAAATAACTGTGCATCCGGTAAGTTGTCATCTAGATTCCCTACTTTCACCTTCTCTTTGTACTTAATATTTAACCTATAGGGTCTCTGTCACACTGGTTTAGCACCTGGTTTCAAAGGAATCTTCATCTTTCCTAATTCCCCAACTCTCCCCTTCATTTTTGAGAATGTAGTTGGGAATAGATCTTGATACTTGCACAATAAATATGCAATCTTCTCCACCGTTTCATTACTCCAATAATCTCTCGATTGTGCAAAATTTGAATTTTCTATCATCCCAATGTTTACCTTCTACATTTTTATTGGTTGTGTGTATGAAATAAACTCAAGATATGGCCATTTTGTTGCACGCTCTCCCTCAATATCAGGTACTTGCACATTCCTTGGATATTCCTTATCATTTTCTTCCCTAGAGACATTGTAACACTCCAATAATTCATGGATATTCATAGATTCTTTTTGTGCACTACACATAGGTACAACCTCCATTGACCCTTATTCTGAAAATATTTTGGTTCGAAAGACCTGCAACACTGCATTTACTAGTGGAGATTCATGTTCAAAAGTAAAAGTTACCTTGAAACTTTGAACCAACTTGTCCCAATTTGTTGTTTCTCTCCGCATTTCCAGTTCCAAGTACCACTTCTTCATAATTGTATCCAGTGTATGTATAAACATGTGTATCCATTCCTCCTTCGGTATCAAAATCTATATGTTTTTTCACTGCTCCACATGATCTCCTAGGTCACTTATCCATGTATACTTCTGTGCAATATTCTTTAACTCAATACCAAACATCACTTGCATTAGTCTTCTACACTGCAACCAATATTTCATTCCCTCTTTGTGTGCATCCCACCACCTGGCTAGAGTAGATTTCGGGACAACATCTAGTGCCAAAAACCTTTGTTTTTCGAGTACCTGCAAATCAAATTCCTTTAAAAATGTGCTTAAATAAATTAATCAATCATACCTGGGTGGATGAAATAACTTCATTCCAATCCATCATAGTGATTTTGTTATGTATGCACATCGTCTAGTTGATACTTCATGCATCCTTTGTTTCCAATGTTCTAAATCTTCCTCTAAATCCAACGCACATGAGCTAATACTTCTCCAACTTAGGAAACCATCTGCAGTGGGTTTAATATAATCATCCAACCACACAATCATATTATACAAGTTCTCAATTTCATTCCTTGTTACTGGATTTATGTGCCTTTTTCATTTTGTTGGGTCCAATGGTGTAGTAATATTTAAGTCTCCTAACTCAAATATCATTTCCCTCCTCTTCATATTAGTGATATCCTTATTATCAAATTCCCATTCAAGTCCCATGAGTGTTGGATATGATTGACTATCATCCATGATCTCAATCACTTCAAAGTCTGCTACACTTCGCACTCCATCTATATTCATAGGTACTCCTATCAATCGATCAATCATAATTGTATTGTGTTGGTGTTCTAACCTTAACTGAATAGGAGACCAAATCAACTTGGGCTTCCCCATCATCTCTTAGGTTTGCTTTGGTAACAAATTCACATCATATTGCAAGTCAAAGATAACATTATCCACATCATATTCCCCAATCTGCACACTTAATCTAAATTCTTCGTTGGTCCTCTTTTTGTTCAGTACTTGATTCACTATCCTCTATGAGATAGGAATTTCCCTTTAATATGTGCAATAATAAATCATTTCATATAATGCATTAAACACAGTTTCATCTTTCATTAACTATACAAAAATTATCAGGAACTCTCTTAGAGTACTTATCTTCCAAAGTGGATTCTCTGGCATACTTCGATCATAGAGTTGAGGCACAGATGATGTTGATGTTTCCCAATTTGGTCCTCATATCTCTTTTATTTCCCTCTAATACGCCTCCTTTTCTTACTAAGGGTTGAATGTTTGCACATGTCCTGTTGATTTCCTTACCCATTTCTCAACCTACTTTCCTCCATCCATTGCATCATCCCCTTTTCTAGTTCCTCTGCACATAACAACTACTATTCTAGGTACTTCATTGTGTGTCTCAACTCATATTTGTTGTACATTATGATTTGGATTTTGTTTCGTATTTCCTCTTTCCTGCAACTTCACCAATAGTTGAGGACAATATTATGTTGCAGGATCCAATTATATACAATATGTGTAGGTTTTACATGGATTTGGGTAGTCACATGCTAAGTGTCCTGATTGATTACAATTGTAAAATATTATCGATCCTCTACCTCCTCTGCCAAAATTTCCTCTATTTCCTGGATTAAATCATCTATGATTATTATATTTTGGACCACCTCCTTCTGTTGCAACCTTATCCTCTTAAATCCTTTACATATATGAAGTGTTCTCTCTCATCAAATATAATGTGTTGAAATCCTTCTCTTCATATTCGAATGACTTGCAGAAGTTGCAAAATAAGTTTCTTTTGCGTAGTCTAATATTTTTGTAGTAATGGACACTTAGTCAGATGATGTCCCCATTTTTTACATATTTCACAATATCCCCCTCTTGGTAATGGATTTGGTGCTCCATTCGCCAACCATTTCACGAATGATGGGCATTTTTCCTTATGGTGGGCTTCAGTCCTACACTTAGTACACCAAACTTGCTCCCATTTCTCCTCCCCTTTTGCAAGTTCTTCATGTTGAATTTTCAAGGTAGCTAACTATGTACGTACTTGTGCCATCCATCTACTGTCTCCTTCAAGGGATGCTTCCAATTTCATTGAAATCTCCAAATCTTCAGTCTACGATGAAACCTTCTGTTGAACCAACGACCTGTGAATGTGTGGTAGAAGTCCTGGAATAAATTATTATTGGTGTTTTTTTATCAACGATATGCAATGTCAGTCTACCCATAAGATACTTAAAACATTGGCCATAATCCCAGACTGATCTAATATGCACCTTTTTTTTTTCTTCAACTTTGTAATGTACTAAGATTCAGACTTTGTATTTTTGAAATCTTTCAACAATGCTTGTCTAATTTATGCTAAAGTCATGGCTTGTCCTATAGGCATGGTGCTTTGTAGTTTCATGTTCTAGAATGATGTGTGGCCTCTAAATGTTGTTTCAAAATGTGAAATATTTATAGCCTCATCTTTCCAAATGTACCAAATCTCACATGCATTAGTCTTCTACACTGCGACCAATATTTCATTCCCTCTTTCTGTGCATCCCACCACCTGGCTAGAGTAACTTTCAGGAAAACATCTAGTGCCAAAAACCTTTGTCTTTTTGGTACCTACAAATCAAATTCCTTTATAAACATGCTTATATAAATTAATCTATCATACCTGTGTGGATCACATAACTTCGTTCCAATCCAACACAGTGATCATGTTATGCGTGCACATCATCTAGTTGATACTTTATGCATCCCTTGTCACCAATGTTCCAAACCTTCCTCTAAATCTGATGCACATGAGCTAATACTTCTCCAACTTAGCACACCATTTGCAGTTGGATTAACATAATCATCCAACCATGCAGTCATATTGTACACGTTGTCAATTTTGTTCCCTCTTGCTGGCTTTATGTAGTTCTTTCCTTTTTTGGGGTCCAATGGTATATTAATATTTAACTCTTCTACCTCAAATATCATTTCCCTCCTCTTCATATTAGTGATATCCTTATTATAAAATTCTCATTCAATTCCCATCAGTGTTGGATATGGTTGACTATCATCCATGATCTCAATGACTTCAAATTTTGCTACACTTCGCACTCCATCTAGATTCATAGGTACTCCTATCAATCGATCAATCAAAACTATCTTGTGCTCATTTTCTAACCTTAACTGAATAGTATACCAAATCAACTTGGGATTCCCCATCATCTCCTATGTATTCTTTCGTAACACATTCACATCATACCACAAGTCAAAGATAACATTATCCACATGATATTCCCCAATCTGTGCACTTAATTTGAATTCTTCGTTGGTCCTCTTTTTTTGTAGTACCTGATTCACTACCCTCTATACGATAAGAATTTCCCTTAATTGCGCGCAATGATAAATCATTTCATATAATGCATTCAACACAGTTTCATATTTCATTAACTATACGAAAATTCTCAGGAACTCTCTTAGAGTACTTACCTTCCCCAGTGTACTCTCTGGCATACTACGATCACAAAGTTGAGGCTAGATGATGTTGATGTTGCCCACTTTTGTCCTAGTATCTATTTTATTTCCCTCTAATATGTCTCATTTTATTACTGAGGGTTGAATGTTTGCATAGGTCCTGTTGATTTCCTTACCCATTGCTCAACCTACTTTCCTACACTCATTGGATCATCCCCTATTCTAGTTCTTTCACGCGTAACAACTACTATTCTAGGCCCTTCACTGTGTGTCTTAGATGATTTCTTCTGTACATTTTGATTTGGATTTTGGTTCAGATTCCCTCTTTCTTGCAACTTTTCCAATAGTTGAGGACAATATTATGTTGCAGGATCTAGTTATGTACAATATGTACAGGTTGTACATGGATTTAGGTAGTCACAAGCTAACTGTGCTCATTGGTTACAATTCTAAAATATTATTGGTCCTCTACCTCCTCTGCCAAAATTTCCTTTATTTCTGTAATATTCCAAATATAAAAGTATGGAGAGCATAAATAAATAGGTATAAATGGCAAATGAACAACAATATAATCAAAACAACACCATAATAATACCAAATTGATACCAGAAGAACACCAAAAAGTGAACTTTGATTACTAAGAGAAATGTTCACTTGCCTCTTTGAGGGGGAAACCTCCAGCAGAGAAAATATCTATTACAATAATATCCAAGACAAAATTTCTCATACCCTCGACTGCTATTTATACTAAATATGTCTATTAAAAGAACCATCTAGAGGAAGATCCTTCCAGAAGCGAAAGCTTCTATTAGGTCTTCTTACATTGGACTTATTCTTCCTTACTAGTAAGCCTTATTAAGATTGACCTTTATTACATGGAAATATATTATTCTACCTACGTGAGGGGTTAGGTCCCTAACATTCCCCCCCCTTAAAAAAAACCTTGTCCTCAAGGCTTGAGATGGGGAAATTTCTACAGAATGGTAGTTGGTTCCCATGTGGCATATGCTAGAGTTGTATCCTTCCACTGGACTAACACTTCCTTGATGGTTCACTAATGCATATGATGTTCACGCTGGTCCAAAACTACTTGTGGATGTAGCCAAATGGAGCCTTCTTTGTCCAACTTGGGAAGGGTGGTTTGGGTTTGGCACTTAGTTCAAATCACCTTATTTAAGAAGGAAACATGAAAAACAAGATGGAGCTTAGAATGACTGGGAAAAGATAATTGATAGGCCACCTGTCCCACACGCTTGAGAACTGTATAAGGACCATAAAATTTCGGCGCCAGTTTCTGACACTGGTCAGCCTTGAGGAAACTTTTCTTGTAAAGTTGTAGTCGAAGAAAGACATGATTCCCTTCTGCAAATTGACGTTCAAAGTGACCTTGATATGCTTGTTTCTTCATGCAATTCTAGGCCATGACCAAATTTTCGTTGAGGGTACGGAAAATAGACTCTCGAACTGTAAGCGTTTGGTTAACTACCTGGACCTTCGAGACACTTGTACAATATGAGAGAAATGAAGGTGGCTTTTGTCCATATATTGCTTCAAAAGGGTTCATGTGGGTATATGTATGGTATGAAGTGTTGTACCACCATTTAGCTAGTGGTAACCATTGAGCCCACTGATGTTTGCTTTTCGATGCAAAACACCTCAAATATGTTTCCAAACATGTGTTGACAACTTCATCTTGGCCATCAGTCTAGGGATGATAAGATGTGCTAATATGCAATTGGTTTCCTTATAGCTTGAACAGTTCTTGCAAAACATTGTTGGTGAAAGTTACGTCGCAATCATAAACAATAGAATGCGACATGCCATGAAGCTTGAAGACCTGATCCATGAACCGTTGAGCCACAGTGGATGTTGTAAATGGGTTTTAAAGTGCACATAAATGAGCATACTTGGAAAGATGATCGACTAGCACCATAATGACTAATTTATTTCCTGATTTAGGTAAGACGACAATAAAATCCATAGATACATCCCACCAAATAGCAGGGGGAATCGGAGGCAGTTGGAGTGTGCCCAAAGATTTGAATGTTTCTCCCTTGTTGCATTGACACACATCACATTCGGCCACATAATTAAAAATGTCCTGTTTCATATCATCCCCAAAAAAATAATGTTTGACCCAGTCATAGGTTTTGGTAAACCCAGAGTGCCCAGCTGTGGGTGTAACATGAAGCTCAGATAGTACCATGGATTTAAGTTTTGACTTTTTACTTAAATACAAATGACCTTTGTATCGAAGCTCCTCATTGAGCCAAGAGTACCCTGGGGAAACTGGAGAATTGGACTACAATTGTTGTATAATATGCGAACTTTTGGGATCGTGTATCCATTCCTAGTGAACAACTTGGAGCCAATCTGGGACAATGAAGGAGAGAGAAAAAAGGGACCCTTCATCTTCATATTTTTGGGAAAGTGCATGAACAACCACATTGTCTTTTCCTTTCTTGTAAATTATCTCATAATCATATCCAAAGAGTCTAGTCACCCATTCTTGTTGCTCATGGGAGGAAAGGTGTTGTTCCAGAAAATACTTAAGGCTTTGATGATATGTCTTAGTTTGGAAGCATTTCCCCAATAGATAAGGGCGCCAAAGATCCATGACATACAAAATAGCCAACATTTCCTTTTCATAGATTGATTTTCCAAAATTTCTCTCAGACAGTTGTTTGTTGGTAAAGGCCAAAGGTCGACCCTCTTTCATAAGGACAATGCCAATTCCTTTCTCGGAAGAATCACATTCCAGGAAAAAGGTCTTTGTGAAATCAGGAAGGGACGGGAATGGAGTGATGCACATGGCCATATTCAAGGTTTGAAAATCCTGAGAAGCTGCTGGAGTCCAAGTTAGAGAATTATTTTTAAGGAGTGCAGTGAGAGGTGCCACAATCTTTCCATAATTATTAACAAAATTGCGATAATAACCTGTTAAAACCAGAAATCCCCGCAAGCTTTTGAGATTCTTTGGGTGAGGCCAATCTTGCATAGCTTCAATATTTTAAGGATCCACCCTGATGCCGACCTTGGAAACAACATGACCCAAGTACTCTACTTCTGAGGAACCAAAAGAACATTTAGATTGTTTGAGGAAAATTTGGTGTTGAGAGAGTAGATGGAGAACTCGATCCACATGAGAAATATGGCTAGTCTAGGTTTTTCTATTGATGAGGATATCATCAAAGAAGACTAACACAAAATGAAGAAGAAAAGGATGAAAGACATGATTCATGAGGATTTGTAAAGTTGAGGGATCATTACACAAGCCAAGGGGCATGACCAAAAACTCATAGTGGCCCTCATGAGTTCTAAAGGTAGTCTTAGGAATGTTTGCCTCTTTCATACGGATCTAGTGGTAGACCAAATGAAGATCAAGTTTAGTAAAGAACTGGGTGCCACTCAATTCATCCAAGAGGTCATCAATGACAGGAATGGGAAATTTGTCTTTAATGGTGAGTTTGTTGAAGGCGCAGAAGTCAAGACACATGCACCAGGAAAATTATTTCTTAACGACCATGACCATAGGAGAAGAGTAGGGGGTTCTACTAGAGCAGATAACACCGGATTTGAGTAGTTCTTGAACCATTTTCTCAATTTAATTTTTTGTGGAAAAGGGGTGACGATAGGGATGGATATTAGGAGGAAGACTTCCTGGGACAAGTGGAATGGAATGATCATGAACACCATGGGAAGGAGGGAGTCCCTGAGGAGTGGAATAAACCACTTGATGTTTAGAGAGGATGGATTGGAGGTATTGCAACACAGAGGGCGTCTCAGTGGATTAGATGGCATGGAGTTGGGAAATAATTCCAGAATGACCTTTTTTGAGCATATTTTCCATGCGATGGGAACTAATGATCTCTAGGAAATTGACGATGATGCATTGGAACTTATATTGTTGGCCCTCCTGGTCAAATTTCATGGTAAATTCCTTAAAATCCATGAGAATGGGACCCAAAGTCCTTAGCCATTATGCACCCAATACAATTTCACAACCTCCTATGTCGATAGTAGACATATGAGATTTCAAATGGTAGTCACCAATTTGGAGACACACATTTTCACAACACCCTCCACATTTCATGGACCCATCGTTGACAATGATGATTTGGAAATTATTGACTAAACGGATATAGAAATTAGTTTCTTGGGAAATGTGGCGATGAATACAATTATGGATGCTTCCACTATCAACAAGAATGATGACCTTCCTATGCTTGATGTAACCAATTATCTTGAGGGTTTCGAGAGTAGAGAAGAAGGTGAGAGAATTTAGGGAAATGGCTGGTTCTAATTCGAGAGGGTCTGAGGGAGGGGTTCAAGTGACACAAACACAAGGGGATCCTCAACATCCTCTTCCGAAATATCCTCTGAAATGGCCATAAAAATATTTTGTTCCTTATACTTATGTCCCGGAAAATATTTTTCATCACAATTATAACAAATGCCTTTGAGTTGGCGTTCAACAATTTAAGCCCTGGTCAATTTATGGATCTTTAGTGGAGTAGAAGGAGAAGTTGGAGTGACTAGTTTAGTGTGAGGAATAAAGGAGGATTTGCGGTTTTTATAAGGGACAACCTATTGTGATTCCTTATCTCTTTTAGTAGCATCCACCCAAGTCTGAGGTCGAGCCATGAGGACATGAGAACGAATCTCATCCTTGAGGCCACTGATAAAACATTCTCAGAAAAAATAATCAAGCATGCCCTCTGTCTGAAACGATAGTTGCTCAAAATCATCTATAAAGTCTTCCACTATGCCAGATTGTTTCAAATTTGTCAAACAACCTAAATGGTTGGTATCAGTGTAAAATCATTCATAAAGCTCTTCCACAAAGTGTGTCCAAGCCACATACCCTTGGAGAGAATTTTTTTCTCCATTGCCAACATTCTTGATCTAGATGGAGAACACCATACAAGAGTTTGGCCATATCATCTGTAATTCCATACAGAGAAAAATAGTGTTCCATTTGAGTTACCCAACCATTGGGATCTGATCCATCAAATTTTGTCACATCCACACACAGAAGGCGTAGGTCACGATGAAAGTGATGGGGATAAAAATTCTAGGAATGAGAGGAAGTTTCACCTTCAGTATGCAAAGGGGGATCAAATACATGAAGATATGCAGGGATATGCAACTTGGCATAGATCATTGTAGCGGAATATTCAAGATGGGTAGTAATTTATTGTTTGAGATCGTCTTTGAGTTCTATGATTAAGGCAGTGATGAATGAATGCATCCTTTGATTGATGGTGGCAATATTGGCACTAAGTTGTCGCACTTCTTGTTGGGTTTATGTGAAATTAGAGTGCAAGGTAGTGAAGCGAGATTCCAATTCTTAGCTATGGGTATGGGCCATGATAACAAGGGAACACGAAAAGGGGTGGGTGGGACCACACAAAAAGTGTATCACAACTATCAGGGCAATGAGTGGAATCCAATGGGGTAAAGATGAAATAAGGGTGTTGGAAGGGGATCGGGTCCACAACAAAAACAAATGTTGAAAAATGATAGGTATGACTACGATAAAGGAGAAGAGAGAAATCGAACAGAATAGGTCTCAAATAATGGTGCCAACAGAATCGAGACTTTGATCTGAAGAATACTGCAGTGATGAAATTCCCAAATGGTTAACAGGAAGAAATGTGTAGAAATTTCGTAACTCGAATGCAAAAGACATAGTTGCGTCGCAATAGATCTTGTATGTTTTGTTTTTGTTTCCATCCCAAGGGTTAGGTATTAAAGGGTTCTACAGATAAGTGTTTTCCTTTTGTTATAGCTCTTTGATATACGTGCAGGGTCCAACATTAGTACTCGACCCAATATCTTAGGGAACCAACTAAGAAGGATAGACCGTGCCCTTAGCCATACTACCCGACTACCCAGGTACTAGAGAGTATATTCTCAAGTGTTGTTCTCAGTGACATTATATCAGTCAGGCAGATCATCGGTTTATCTATGGAGGGCTTAAAGAGATCTAGGTTGATCCGTATACATGTGTTGTCTAATGTGCTACCACTCGAAGTGGTACCAATAGGGGTTACAATGGTGGAAAAAAAATGTGTGCTTAAGTACCACTTGTATTTCATGAATGTATGAATCCCCGATTGTGGTTTTATGCACATAATGACATATCTCTGTAGCTTAAAGACGTTGGAATACATCTCTACCCTGAAAGAAAATTAACCCACAATTTTTTGCCAAGGAAGGTGGTCTGATACCACTTGTAATATTCCATATATAAAAGGGTATTCATAACATAAATAAATATCTATAAATGTAAGATGAACAACAATATAATCAAAAGAACACCACAATAATACCAAATTGACACTAGAAGAACACCAAAAAGAGCACTTTGATTATTGAGAGCAATGTTCACTTGCCTCTTCGAGGGGGAAACCTCCAGCAGAGCAGAGCTCTATTACAATAATATCCAAGACAAAAGTTCTCATACCCTCGACTCATATTTATACTAAATATGTATAAAAAAAGAACCATCTAGAGGAAGATCCTTCTAGAAGCGGAAGCTTCTATTAGGTCTTATTAACCCACAATTTTCTTCCAAGGAAGGTGGTCTGATACCACTTGTAATATTCCAGATATAAAAGGGTATGCATAACATAAATAAATATCTGTAAATGGAAGATGAACAACAATATAATCAGAAGAACACCACAATAATACCAAATTGACACCAGAAGAACACCAAAAAGAGCACTTTGATTATTGAGAGAAATGTTCACTTGCCTCTTCGAGGGGGAAACCTCCAGCAGAGCAGAGCTCTATTACAATAATATCCAAGACAAAAGTTCTCATACCCTCGACTCATATTTATACTAAATATGTATAAAAAAAGAACCATCTAGAGGAATATCCTTCTAGAAGCAGAAGCTTCTATTAGGTCTTATTACATTGGACTTATTCTTCCTTATTAATAGGCCTTATTAATATTGACCTTTATTACATGGAAATATATTATTCTACCTATGTGAGGGGTTATCTCCCTAACAATTTCCTGGATTAAAGTCTCTCTGATTATTATATTCTGGACCACCTCTTTCTGTCATAACCTTCTCTTCTTGAATCCTTTACATATCTAAAGTGTGCTCTCTCATCAAATATAATGTGTGGAAATCATTCTCTTCATTTTTGAATGAATTGCATAAGTTGGAAAAGAAGTTCCTTGGTGTACTGATCTAAAAATGAAGAAGACTTGTATTCTTGAAAATATTTGCAAGTTAAATTTTATGTGTTAAAATGCAAATGGATCAACTTTGCAACACAAATTTAATAGGATTTACTCATTCAAGATGCATATAAATAGCAACAATAACAGTGAACAGAAAACACATGACACAGCAAATGATAAAGGAGTTCACCCCTCTCTTGGGCTACATCTCCTGGTCCAGCTTCCAATGGATCATTTGTATAATTTGCTTAAAGTGCTAAAAAATGTCCTTTACAATGCTCAAAATTCCAAATAGACTACTCCAATGGCTTCAAAACATCTAAAAACCCCTAGCTGGGCTTTTTCGGCACCTTGTTTGGCCAAAAATTGAAGAAGATAGGTTTCCTGGAAGTCCCCCTTCAAACTTGTTGTCTCTGCATCTACAAAACGCACCCCTCTTGGCTCAACCTATCCCACATGCATATTTAAGCGGTAAAACTTAGCATCGGGTGCAACCGCACAACTGGTACAAACTGTCGAACGGTTACGCATTGGCCCTTAACCGTCCAAGGCTCACAGGCACATAGCCGCCATATGACCTCACGCACATATAAAAAAGGGCCGAGTCCAAACCACAGGACAACGGTCGACGCATTGGTGGTTCTATGCACAACACATGTGATCGGGCTATATTAAAAGGGCTATGTTAAAACACATGCACGTGCCCATGGTCATATTACAACACATACGACCGGGATTTAGTTTGAATGTGCGCACAAAGGTTTAAATAATGGCCATATTACAATATAACATAACCACGGGCTAGGGCTAGGCCCCAGCCCGACCCCCTGCCCAAACTTACAACATTTGAATTCAAATAGAATCTGCACCATATAGTGTTAAGAAACACTATGGTGTGCATTGGTTGGTGTTCTTTGCCAAAGCTTTGCACGTGGGTGGAGGTCATGGGGTCGAATCCGGTGGACTCCAAATAAATTTTAAACCAATATATAGGGGACACGTGGAGGCCACTGATTGGGCCATGTGTTGCCATTCCATTCACTGCAAACAAGCCATGTCACCTGTCAACTATCCAAATAGCTACCTTCCATGTTTTGTATGGCCTACCACGTCAGTGTCCGTACAGATTGTACAATCAACATCCCTTTTTTTGCCTGTTTGTCATTTGGAACAGAACGCGATATCTCTCACTCCCGACGTCCTTTTGAACCCAAATGAGTTGCGTTGGGTTTGTAACAATGAGGCCTACACTCTCGTTTGATTTGGAGTGATTCCGAGCACTTTGAAGTTTTGAGCAAAATTTGATCCCCTGGACCACACCTCCCCATTGGAAAGCTTTTGGACCTCCAAAAGACTATTTTCAGTCTATCTAAATATGAGGGTAT